>JAQMCX010017167.1:0-21525 GCA_029814765.1 Acanthurus leucopareius | reverse complement strand
TTGTTTTTTCTGTAGGTGACTTTGTTTACACATGTGAAGAAATGTAATACCTACACTCACCTACATGTAATGTATCACACCCCTTTTTGAAACAAATCTGAATAAAAACTTGATCACAAAAAAAAAAAAATTTAAAAATTTTGTGGTACAAATTATGAAATTCATCACTCTGTTTCTATCAAAACTGTAAAACTAGGTAAACCTCTCTCCTCTCACATTTTTTACTCAGTCGACATCAAACTTGCTAAAGAGCATCTTCAGACAGTCCTACACAAACAATCTACACAGATTTTTGATTAATCAAAAACTAAGCCTACAGTACGTCAAAACTTTTGACTCAAAACGGTGCTATAAACATATTCTGGCAAATTCTTGCTAAATAAATCTTCAAGGTTAATGAAAAAAAGGACACAATTTTGCTGTTTATATTAGATTACTTATGTAAAATTTCAAAGTTTTGTCTCATAAATTTAATTTTTGACAGCATTTTGAATTATACCCTCATTTAAAATATGGGAATCCATGTGAAAATGGCATCTTCAAACATCATATTTTCACTTATGTAACAAATCAACCTTTGTAAAAACAAATATTTAGCATCTCTGTGATGTCTAGATAAATGTTGGAAATTTTCAGAATTTTTTCTTGATAACTGAATTGCTGACAGCAGTTTGAAATGCACCTTTCCATGCACAGACGACTAATATCTCACACCCTGGTGGATGGCTCAGCCATAGCGTGAAGTCGTCCAGCAGTTCTTATTTGACAAGTAGCTTAATTGGATAGTGACTTGCCCTTTGAGTCTGAGGTTGTGAATTCAAATGCACAATGCATTTTGATATGTTGTTGTTCCCTGTCTTCCAAATTGTTTGCTGTTTGCTGCTAAAAATGCCTGACCACAACCCATTGCTGCAAAGCAGCTGTTACTAGGGGCTTTCATTTTCCGCTAAAACTCTATGAAGCTCAGAAACTGTAAAAGCTAAATTTGCCAAACTTGGCAGATAAGTTGCAAGTCTCCATTGTTTCTCAGGCAAGCAAAATCAGATCAATCTGACTGGAAAGTGGTGCTATATTAACACTCTAATGTTTTGGGTCAGTACTTCTTAACCAAAAGTGTCAGCAATAAACTTGTTTCCCTTGATTCTGTGGATCCAGAAAAATCCACCCATATAAGCCAAGCCCAGTTTCACATGGAAAGTTTTCAGCCATTTTGAATTTTTTCAAAAACTGTTTTTTCCTATTTAGTCCTAGGAATTTTGATGAACTGGCACCAAACTTTTTTGGGTCCAGCTAACAAAAAAATCTAGTATTTAGATTTTGGATTGAAGCAAGTATGCATAATTTAGCCACTGATTAACTTTGACAAAATACGCATAAACACAAAATTGACTGTAAACATTTAATTTGTTATCAAATCACTACAAAATATAACCCAAATGTTGAGGAGTGTTTACATATCTTCATCCTTCATCAACATATCTGAAAAAGCCTGTGAATTTCCAGCAGACACCCACTATATATAAAAATGCGAAAGGCCTGTGCTTAGTCTGTCTGCTCTGTGCTGCTGCAGAACCATGATAGTGCAACATAGTTTAGCCTTGCGCTCCTATGTAGACAAAAAAAGATAACTCTATGGTTATAAAAACAAAAAAAATTTTTTTTTAGCCATTATATACTAATTAAAACATACCTAAAAATATTCCTTCCAAGTCTGTTCTGCTAAATGCCAATATTTTTACACACTGTACCTTTAAGTGAAAAAGGAAAAACACCACTTACACATCTCATTTTGACAAAAGTTTTAACAAGACATAGAGGGCACCACCTCTCCTCAGTGGTGCAAAAAGTAAATCTTCTGCTCGAGAGAAGTATAAGTTCAAAGGTTCGGTTCCCAGGGTGTACATTTTGCACATGTAAACCAAGGGGAAATACATTCATATAGCATGCATTTTAAATTGATCATTGCTGCTTGTGGCTAAATTTTTTTTATTATTATTTATATGCTGCATTGACTAAAAATTGTTGTAGGCTGGAATGAGCTAGAAACACAAACATGGTACAGTAACAAAAAACGATGTGCAAGTGCTTCCAAAGTAACACAAGCCCATTTTGCCAGATGATTACTATGTTATTAAGGACCAAAAACTGATTTTAACAAATATTCAGATCTTGAGGCTGTGTTTGGCAATAGGTCTACAGTTGCTTTTTCATTCCTAACCATCAATGGTGCCACATAAGTAAAACTTTACAGCTTATAATTGGGTACAAGGATTTAGTAAAATTCAGTTCGCATGATCTTGGGTCATTGCTCAATTGATCCATTAATTTTTTTAAAAAATGATTAATTTAAGTAGTTGTGGTTTATTAGAAAAAAATCTAAAAATCCAGACAACCTACATTTCAAATAAATAAAATTAAAATAAGTCACCGATATGCCCTACAGAGATGAAAAACTTTTCTTTGCATATCCATTGAATTGTGACAAGAGTTTCAGATTTATAGGTTCAAATCCTGTCAAGGGTATCACTGAGTGGTTTTTTAAATTATTATTAATGTCAAACATTCATGTTTCATTCATAGTTCAAAATTGTTTATCTAACACAAACAAACACAAAATATGTATATATTTCAAAAAATAATCACATCTCTTGAACACTTTCTCCTATTGCAACAAAAACTGGTGGTTTGGTGTAGAGATGAAGTCTAAGTCACCATACAACCATAATAACCAAATTTACCATTTAACCAATATGTGGTGTGGCAGCAGCATCATACATTTAAAGATCCTTGTTGCTCTTGTTTTTTCTTTTTTTTGTACCCTAAAAAATTGTGCCCCAATATATATACATATATATGTGTATATACAGTATATCTATTCATATATATATACCGCTCTGGGAAGAGGAGGAGCTCCTAGGGTTGGGTGTAAAAGACTGAGAATAATGTTTTCTAAGGAGTCATAATTTAGGTTTGGGGTTGATTGAAAGGCTAGAGTTATAAATCGCTGCAACTCCAGCTCCTCGGCTAGTGCATCCAGGAATATAAGTATTAATGGGCCAACAAAATCGTAATGACGCAGCCAGTGTCGGTAAGACGAAGTGAATTAATACAATAATCAGAAATCAAGTCTTTACTAATACAGCTTTGGATAACAATGATCTAATGTTTAAGAGTCTTCAGCTGACTCTTCTATTTTGCTGTAAGTTTGCTATTGATAATCTGGTGGTTTTCACTTTCAAGAAATTTTGATGAATAACGTCTCCTCTATTAACTTGAGATCTAAGTCAATTGGCTGTTGTAGACCACATTTCTATGGGTTTTCAGGGAGTTTACTGCTCTAATGAATGCACAGACAAATGTGTAAGGCAGCAACTCTGTGTCCTTTTCTCAACTCTGGTTGATATGGGGGGTTGTCATGATTTTGGTTGACCAATAAACTTGTCCAGATTTCTAGAGATGAGAGCTGCTCCATCAAAAGTGGGATGAATACTGTCTCTCCTAATTCAACCAGGTTTTCCCCAGAAAGGCCACCAATTATCAACAAAACCCACCTCGACAGCCAGCAACTGAGTGATGACATGCAGCTAAACATCTCATCACTGGTCAAATTAGGAAGGGGCCCAGTGCATTTCCTGGCTGCACCAGAGCTGCTGGGGGACAGCAAGCAGGAACTATAGGGGCCTGGCTAACTACAGTAGCTGGTGACTTATTTTCTATGGTGCAGAGCTGTGCCTCGAGTTCACTAAGCCTTGCCTCCGACCCTAAAAATAAATTCTAGTGCTGTGTAGTATCGCACTGTTTGTTGACATATTTTTGCTTTAGCAAAAGAGAGATAAGTGAGTTTGAAACTGGGCTTAAGATCTATGCGATGACTATCCTAGAATTAGAGACACACCTCCGGGAAAAAATGATTGATTCCTCTGACTCCCCAACTGAACTGATCTCAAGGCTCTGTAAATGGATAAATGAAGTGTGTGATTTGCGAACACTTGAACCACAAGCACAAATGGGCAAAGGATTTGAATGCCAACTCTACTGATCTAGAATGAGAAATCAAGAGGGAATTAATCAATCAAGACGGAACCACATTTTAATTTCATTATACGACCTGTTGTATAATGACCAATAAACCTCCTTGTACCCTTGTATCCTTGTATCCTTGAAACAATACTAAAAAACCTACTAACATTCTAAACATGTAGAAAACACAGACTTATCCAGTTTAATGTCCTGCATCGCATCTAATATAGCTCTCACAATTTAAAACAAATGTATCAGTCAGACTGTTCATGGCGCCCAAGATACATTACCAGGAGAGGAAATTAAACCTGTACGTTACAGGATTATAATAACCTTCAGCCATTTTGGAAAGATGTTCATAATAACTTGTCTAAGATACTCCAAAAAACACTTAATTCAGATCCCTGGTAACTACTCTCGAGGACTAAACAGATTACATGAATTTACAGTGGATGAAAAAAAGTTTATTATGTTATCTATGACAACTGCAAAACTGCAGCTTTCCTTGGATGAGCTGTGCTCCATATCACGCTATGTGATGGTATGCAAGGTTGAATGTGAGCATTGTCTTTGAGTGTGAACTTGAACATTTTCCTTTAAATGTAGAAATGCATGTAACTCAAACCATTTTTTACCTAGCATGTTTGTGTGTATATGTATATGTATATTTGGATACATGTGCATTTAAGAGTTGTGTACTTTGGGGGGCATTGTAATGTCTTGTGATTGTCACATTTTGAAAATAAATACAATCGTGAAAAAAGACAGATAGTAAGATAGGAAACTTTAACTAGCTGTAACTTAGTAAATTGAGGTAATAAATATTAAATTAAATAGAAGCCAGATAATAACTAAGTTAAATGTTAGGGTTAGAGAAAAAGAAAAAAAGTTTTTAATGTCTGAACAGTCTGATTTGGTGTTTCGCTTTTGCTTATTCATTTTAGTCTTCTGTAATGGACAAAGGTCTCAGACCCTATCATTCTGTCTGTAAATGTATTTTACAGAATAAGTTTATAAAAATAAACAATACCAATTTTCTTTAAAGAGGTAAAATTGCCCACACGTATACAGTATATTTTCAAATGACCAGTTTCGGGTTATTGTTACAATACTTTTTATAATACACATCTGTGTTACACAAAACCATAGTAATTTTTAAATCAGAGGTCTTACCATCTGTTGTGCGATTCTGTCTGTACTTGCGGGGATGTCATATATATCTTGATCACTAGAGGGCCCCTTCATCACCATGGGAGGGGTGTCATACACCTGAGCAAGCATAAAAACTTGTTGTTACATTCAACACAGTGAAGGCAGACTGACACACACACACACATATACCAATATATGAGACATTCTTCTCAGTGTAGTGATCTGAGGCTGCTACTTGAAATAAGGTACGTAGCCTGGAGGACCTAGTGGACTGTAGGCTGCTTAATGTCAATGATAAGAGAACTATTAAAACACACCACTTGATACATTTTTACAGCACACTTTATCCTGACTTGATAAAAGGTGCACTCTCCATTAGGTTAGTGCCCAGTTGCCTCAGACCTTTAGGGGGCCTCCAAAAACCCACCAGTTTTTGCATCCTGCCTTGTTTTTTTTCTTTCTGTCTTTCTTTCTTTTGGTAATATAATAATAATAAATCATAAACTTGTCTTCTTGTATGTGTGTTGAAATTCAAATGAATTCATTATTTTTTTACAATCATTTTTTACAATTTAAGACAGATTTTTGTGCTGTACTTCAACAGAGTATCAGGGCAATTAAAAGTTAGAAAAAAACAACCACCTAGTACCTAATTTGAACTGTGTTAACATGTTGTAACTATACTACAGGACAGAGGAAGATCTCCACACTTCAGCTACCTTAGTGGTAGTTTTATGAGATACTCACAAGCAAAGTTACAAGCTATATTATAGCAAATGAATGTGATGTGTGTGACATTTTGCATTATGTAGTTCTATTTACTTTTAAAAATGTAAGATATCCTGTACTTAAAAAAGTGTTTTTATTTTTTTCTTATGTTAAAATCTCCAAAATGCCAGGCACTGACTTTTTTGGTTTCTATTTGTACAACATGTGCCACTTTCACAATTCTCTGCTGAACTTAGAATTGTTGTCTTACAAAATCAAAAGCCAGCTGCTGTCTAAAAAAACCTTAAAGCTCTGGTGCAGAGCAGACTTACTAGTTTAGAGGTTACAGATTACATTAGCATTTTGAAAGTTAGTAAGAAAATTCCTCATCAAGGCCCACCAATACGTTGTAATTCTAATCTATGATTACTGAACAGTCATTACAACATTTTTACATGCAAGTACTGTGGTTATTACCACAAACTCTGCCCTCATTTTGATTTAGGCAACACATCCGAAAGGTTTAATGGATGCCTTTTACATGGTTGATGCTACTGCTAAATACTATTTTATTTTATTTTTTCTATTTGATTTTAATTGGGTCAGTGCGACATGTTTAAGTGGGCTGAGCCCAAACTTTCCCACAGCTGGTCAGTTTGGCCTGTTAATTAAAGATTTTTATTTTAATCAGAATTGAAATAAGAAAATTGCCAGCTGGATTTAGTGATCCATTGACTGTTCCATAAAACGGGGATAATGGAAAACTCTGTACACATGGATTAGGCATTGCTGCTTTATTGGTGATCATTGCTGATCTTTGGTTGTGCTTATAAGAGGCTACAGGATACTTGCCAAGAGTGATCATAGAAATATTATGTTGATGCTTTCTGTTTGTGACGTAGCTTGCTAATTACTATTGGCCAATAAAGGGCTACCATGATATTTTGGTGAGATAGAACAAGCATAACATTGCAAGGCAGCTGTAATCTTGAAGGTCAATCTTAAAAAACTCCAACAAGGTTTGTTTGTGTCTGGTCAGAATATGACCAGACCAATCAGCGTCCTTTGCAGCGGAAGAGGTTGTAGCTATGGAAGTGGTTTAGTTTTGATAAAAGCAAGAAGTGGCCACAAGCTTGTGTTCAGTGGTGGCTGCCGAAGAGGTTAGCACTGGGTGCTGCAATAGCGGCAGTTTTATCAGTTTAATCAAAGCATCATTCAGGTTGTACAGGTGGAAGAACAAAAACCATCAGATAGAGGAAGGGTCTATCTATCAGATGATGCAGAGCAAAGGGAGCTGCTAATGTTGCTATGCTGAAAAAGATTTCTCAGAACCATGTTTGTTTGTAGACCAATGTAACTCTGCTGCTATGTCTGTGAATTTATGAATGAAAGCGTACTAAATACTCCAACAATTGCACAGAAATGTAATGGAAATAGAATTATGCTTAAACTATAAAGTATTGTTATTAAAGCACCTTTAAGCAAATAATTACATTTAAGTTGGTATAAAGACATGTAGTTTAATTAGGTTAATGCAGCATCTGCACTGATTTTTTTTAAATACAGTTGTCCACATCTGCTTCATACTGTATGAAAGCTTTTAAATCCCTGAAGCGAACTCTAAGCAGCAGGTCATGTATGTCTATAAATCTGCAACCTCTACACAATTTAAACTGGTCAGTTAGAACATTCTACTTGTTATGCTGGAGACAACAGATTTGCAAAGCTCTTCAATCCAATGCATCTCGAGTTTGCAGATTTTCAACATTGCATGTTTAAATGCTGGAATGCCTTTGGTTGGTTTCACTGATTTAATGCTTTTTTCAGTATTATTCTTTATTCATGTTGTAAAATGATAAAAATTGTATCTCATAATGTATACTGTGTTCACATTGTACTGTAATGTGTATTTTCTGGAGAAGGCTTTTTTTTTTTGTTAAGCTGTCTTTCTGTTTTAATCTCACCAAATACACACAGCAGTCTGACCTGTGTGTTGTATTGCTGGCGAGTGGGTGGAACATCGTATATATCCTGCTGGGTTGGAGGCTGATGTCTGGGAGGGATGTCATATTCGTCCTGCTCTGGTTTCATTGTATCGTACACATACACTTGTCCAACTCGAGTGGGAACTATCACCTGTATACAGAGAGACAGAGGTCAGAAAGCAGATGAGAGTCAAGTTTAGCTAAAGATACTGTATCAAATACTCTTATCACTTCAAAACTACTGTGGCAGAGAATATTGTCAATTTTTAAAATGGCTGAAGAGGGAACAAACTGGCACCACCTCCCAAACTTCACATAGGACACTGAAAAACTTGCCTGAAGGTTTGGACTTTATTTACCATATTCATGGCACTATGAGAAGGCCTTTACTGATGAAAAAAATTGACTTGGGAAGAGGTGACTAATATTATAAATGCCTCTATTCCCCATAGCACTGAAAACTTAAGTGATATAAGACAAAGGGCCAAACAAAGAAACAAAACAAGTAAATTCTGAGAGCTCAAAGCTTCCAATGTAATTCAATTATTAACAACACTGATTACAAGCAAAATGCTAACAAAGTCACTGATGTTGTGTGTAAATAGTTAAATTGAGTAAATTGAGCTTTGAGTGTGTTTTCTCAAAAAAAATCAATTAAACTTGCTTTTTATGGTAATCTGCAGGAGCAACAATACACCGCCCAGTTGCAATAGTCTAAAACTAAAATTCTTTTTCACCTTTGAATAAAAACATCTTGCTTTTTCGAACAGAATGAACAGTGACTCAACCTTGTTCTGTCTCATAACAAACAAAACAAAAAAAACCCCCAAAACTGACACACGGACATGCACAGGCAGTAAAAACATAGAGGGGGTCCCACACAGTTCACGTGGGAGCCAGGCTGCCTTACTGTGCACCAGTTTAAACTCTGTATTATACTGTATATGGATGTATAATGAGAACTGGGTATGTTGCTGCCGGTGGGCTTGGCTTCCAATTCCACTTGCTGTATTGCAACAACAACAACAAAAAAATCTCCTGCAAGCTTGAAAGCATTTTCCCATACACTACAATGATAAAAGACAGGTCTGTAAAACTGCCGACAGGACACCTGCAGCTGCAAGCAGGGTCAGATTTTATTCTTTTTAGTATCTACTTTTAGTACATGGAGGTTTTAAATTTGTACAACTTTTTAAAAACTCGTAAAAGGGGATTTTTAAAGTGTAATGTCACTGCTGTGAGCAGGAACGCCCAGTGTGCATTCTCTGTTGAGCTCATAAGTGAGAAGACATGCTAGGTGAAAGCTGAAAGGAAGTGACTACTAGCTTGCATGTTTAGCCTTTTGTTTTGTGTGTTTGATTATATCAAGCATCATTGTTCAACAGATAACTCTTGCTCAAAGCAATGCTGCGTAGTAGCAATGCTAATCTTTTTCAGTGGAACTCTCTCACTGTCTTTCCCTCCTTTTTTTTCTCTACTAAACACCATTGAGAAAAGGACAGAAAGATACCAGGTGTAGGATTTGGTTTAGTGCCAAAATGCAGGATGGATATAACCTTAGCCCTCTGTAATTTGTGGTGGAACATACAGTGCATTTTTAAGTAAGGTCAAACTTCCATTTTCAAAATGACCACTGTCACCACACATGGGGGAAAACAGATTTCCACATGAGGTTGCATCAAAGAAATATAAATCTTTAGAGGACAGATGTAAAACTCAAAGAAAAGCTGCTAAAAATAGAGGGAGGATTAATTACAGTAGAGGGGCTAGGTGGTTTGTCTGAACTGGTTGTTTCGGATCCTTAAGTATACTGTGCTCTCACTGTACTCTCTTATTTGCTTCAGCCCGTTTTAGCGAGAGCTTTACCAGTGATACAGTGTTTCATAACAAGGTAATCTTTTTGTCCTTGTAAGCATGTACATGTAGTTCTGTTTGTGATTAAAAGCCTAGTATTCATTGATACATTTCTTTATGCTGTACAGCAAAAGTGGGCCCAGACCTACAAACCATGAGTAAAGTCAACACATTTAGGAGCAAGATGCTTTGGTTGCTATGGCGGGTTTATCTGTGGGATTAATGGTTATTTTATGTCCTATAAGGAGTCTATCTACTGAGTTTTTGTGTTATCAACATTTAGTGCATGTAAAATGGTTGGCATAAGTTAGAGTCAAGTACAGAATGACACAGACCAGTGCATCTGCTCTACAAAGAATGTTATCCAGAATGCACACACATAAAAAGGGCAGTATCTGAAGCTTGTGGTCAAGGGAAAAAAAATTGCTTGGAGCAGAGTGGCATATTTTAGAAAGAGCCAACCTTGATGTTAGAGTTGCAAGCAGCTTTAATGGGCCCTCGCGCCACTGCCCCTGTTCAGCTGCACTGCAGTCAGCAATTTGTTGCTACAAAGGTGCAGAATTTTAATGTGGTCTGTACACTGCAAAAAGTTGATCAGTGTCATTTCCTGAGTCCATTACGTAGCGCTTAAGAACAGCACTAATTATACTTTTATGTTCTAGTCTGGTCAAACCATTTAGACCCACATGCAATCAGGACACGTGCGATACACATGGGAAAAAAAGACTTTTAATACATTATTTCAAAATGGGTGGCTTCCTGTTGGGTTTCATGAATTTAGATGCATGCCTCGCCCCTCAAGAACAACTGCCTGTGTCATGGCAAAACAAACAAATTTTTGTGCTTTCACAGCAGTAATGCTCAAAAACTCACAGCCTCTGAATATAGCATAATCTATGCCTTGGCTTTTCTTACCACGCTTGAGGTGAATCTGGTCATCCTGCTGGTAGGAGCACATACCAGCATAAAACATGCAGCTTATTTTCTGCCAGTAGGTAGCAGTATAACAATGATAGAATACTGAAATGTATGGTATTCTTATCAAAAGTAAAGTTTCGGACATGTTTGACACTGTCGAGTCAAGTTATAATGACTACCAGTATTGTGGCAAAACATTCAAAATGGTCGCCAAGCTCTGGTAACACTGTTCAATTAAAACATTAATTTCATAAATTTCACGTTGGTCTGAATAATTCTGTATGAGAACTTTTATTAAGTATTGGAAATGGACCAAATTGAACAAAAATTGCACAAATTTTCCCTAATGACAGATTTCCTGCTGGGTTTAGGTCACTGCTTTCATACTGGACCTTTTGCAAGCCTGAGTTGATAATTGTGTCTTCCATATTACATGTAGAAGAAACACACTGTGAGAGCCGCTTGATTAACATTTGTATGGGGCTCTATTTTGTCATTTTGCTACACCAAATCATAAAATTCATATTCGACATCGGTTTTCATTACACTGACAGGTGTCCTAAATTTTTGGGTTTTGTTTTAAGCTTTCCTCAACCTTTAACTACAACTTAACTTAACTACAACAAACTCCAGGGAAAAAAGGGAAATTTTGTAAGTATTGGACTTTCAGTTTAAATGTGAAAAGAGCAAAATGGCCACTTTGCCAGGGACATACCAATGAATGAATGAATAAACAAATTTTCATCCCCAAGGTCTTAAGATTTCATAGGCTAAATAGGGAGTAAGGCTGATAAATAAAAAAGAAAGAGTTTGTTAAAATACAATATGTGGAAATGGCAAAACATGGACACGAAATTCAATTAGCCAAAATGCGCAGAAGTGCATCTGAACTCCCTGCAGGACCTAGAGAGCTTTGCAGTATCTATTGTATTGTCTCCTTGTATGCAAACAGAAAAAAACTCAAAATTATATCTTTTTTTTTAAGTCTGGGTGCCTTGTGGTGCCAGATCAGATTTACTCTGCAAAAGAGGAGTCTGAAATACTCTTCCTGTTGCATTCTTTATTGCAATTTATTGGACAGACCACCAGACAGCACAAGGTTCAAGAGTGGACAGAAAGAGAGAGGTTGGGAAAAACAAAGGGAGGGGAGAACACAGAATACAACAATAAAAACAACAACATAAAAATAGTGCTTAAATTATGATAACACCAACAATGACGACAACATTAAAAAATGACAACAATTATGGTAACAATAGACCCACAAGGGCCCAAACCCAAGCCAACAGAGCATCTAACAATCCTCCAGGGCACATAGAACCCAAGACCACATGTCCCAGAGAAAACCACTTGCCCGACCCAAGGAGGAGCCACAAGGCCCCATCGGCCAGAGACCCGCCCAGACCCCCAGAGGGGAAATCACCGCACGCCAAGGGGACCAGAACCACACTGACACATTGATAGGTCTTCACAAACCTTTTGTCAAAATTTTCTATGAGGTATGCAGAGCCAAATGGCATGCAGGTAACTATCTTGTAAACAACCCGTGCAAGTCAAACAAATGATCATGGATGTGAGGCTCATTTTGAACATCCTTTGTCTTGTGTAGTGTATTCCTGTCCTCTGTAATGTATTCTGTGTACTCAAAAGTAATTCTGATAAATGTAATCCCACTAAAATTATTAAAGGTCCATACAGGGTTACTCAATCATCACAAACACAAATAGATCTTATTTTAAGTAATAAGCCTGAAAGAATCACAAAATCATGTAATCTGGTAACAGGCATGTCATATCATAATAACTCTAAATGTGAGAAACCTCACCAAACAATGATTTATGTACAAGCCAGAGAATAAAAAGCTTTTTTAATGTGATACCAAAAATTTTAGTCCGTCAATTTGAGAATAAATTAAAGCAGTTAGACTGGGATGACATTCTACAATCTAATGATGTGAAAGGCATCTAACATCATGATGACAAGGGTTAATGACACTTAAAATGGATTCTCCAAGAAAATCCTGCTCTTGAGTAGAAAATTTAAGCAGCCATGGTTAAATGAGCATCTTTGGAAACTAATGAAGCAGAGAGATGTAACATTAAAGACAGCACTTAAATCTGGGCTACCATATAAGAAAACAATATGCTGGTATTTTACAGCAGGGACAAATATCGCAAATAATCCTGTCATTTAAATCAATGGTTATGTCATCACATCTGTGATGCGTGTTCCATATCTAGGTATTATACATATATGTCATTTAAAAAGCAAGTTAAAAGAGTCAAGTTTAACCTGAATAATTTTAGGAGCATCATGCAACATTTATCTCCATCTGCTGCAAAGCTCTTTATACATACAATGATATATCCTCATCTGTCTTATTGTATTAACAACCTGATCACAGGTGAGTGTCCCCATTTTAAAGCCTGTGTACTCACTCTACAGACAAATCATAAAAGCACTAGATAAAAAGCCAAGGGATTACCATCATTGTTATATCTTGAAGAAATATAACTTTCTAAACTTTGATAACCTCCTTTTCTACTCTGATATCTGCTTGATGTTTAAAATTATTCATAATATTGCATACCCTCCCCTTAGAAAATGCCTTGCCTAACCCAGCTGTGGCAGAGCTGGTGGGACCAAAGCATCCACTGGTGACCTTGGTGACCTTAGTGACCTTGTTCCACAGTTCAGAAGGATGACATTTGGTCAATATGCCTTTTTGATTACAGCAGTGAGGAACTGGAACTACATAACTACTAATGTTAGAGACTCAGAAAGAGTTGCAGTGTTTAAGACCAAGCCAATAAAAAAGCAAGTAGTGACAGTACCATAGGTTACTGTAATAGATATTTCCACTCATTCGTCTTTAACAGCTCATGGAGGGAATTAAACTGTAACACGGATGGTCATAAGCACAAACCAGCAAGACAAAGAGTATTAACAGAAAGAGAAGCTAAAGGTATAGGGAATCACTGAGAGAGAGTTGGAGTCACAGTCCATGAATACCATGCCAGCTATGTGGGACTTATGGCACACACTAATGGGAACCAAGAGGTAGTATAGTGGTCTCAAAAGATTAGTCCAGATTAGTATTAGTACAACAAAAAAACTCTACCCTCAACTGAACATGAGGTCCAAAACCACATGACATGGTTGGTTTGTGTGTGTGACTGTGTAGGTGTGTACCAGCCTACTCACGCAACAGTGGACAGAAGCGTTGTTACACATTCACCAACAGAGGACTACAGAGCCAACAGGGAACATGTTGTTGAAAAGGTTTTAAATCACACTAAAACCGTTTATAGATCATTCTGGTAAATTTTTTTAACTTTTGCCAATAAGGGACAAAAATGTGTGTGAGTGTTTAAGTTCATGCTCAGCAGTCACCCTGCTGCATTCAGAAGCTACTATGACGACCCATTCACACACGTTGTTTTTTACACTCCTCCATTATGTAAATGCCTTGCAGCCTCTCCAGTCTGAGGACTCAATCTGATGATTGTTTAGATCTACTCAACTACCAAGTTTAAGATGTATGCAAAGCTTTCACATTTTAAAAATTGTTGCCTCTTTGCAGCAACAATCACAGTTGCTCCAGCTTGCTTCTCACAGTATCAAGACAAGATATTTAATGTTTAAACTGAAAAACTTTTTTGTTTTTAGGAAATATAAACTCACTCTGAATTTGGTGCCTGGAACAAATTCCAAAAAAGTTGGGACGGGGCAGGGGTTTTCTTTTAACAACACTCAGTAAGTATTTTGGAACTGAGGACACCAGTGGTTAAACTTTTAAAAGTGGAATTCTTTCCTATTCTTGCTTGATGTATGACTTTAGTCGCTTAACAGTCTCCATTTTCGTATTTTGTGCTTCATAATGTGCCACACATTTTTAGTAGGGAGACAGGTCCGGAGTGCAGGCGGGCCAGTCTAATACCTGCACGCTGTTTCCAATTAACCAGGGGAATGATCCAGTTCCAGTTTTTTGAACATTCCTCAGTTTTCCTGGTCATTTGTTGCCCCTGTCCAAACTATTTTGGAATGTGTTTTGTTATAATTGCTTCTGTAGTATGATGCAGGCATCAGATTTGACATTCCAGCTAGTGTTGTAGTACTCAAGATCGGTCTTGGTCTTGAGACCGGTCTCAAGACCGCATTTTCAAGGTGGTGGTCTTGTCTTGATATTGCATTTTTACTCGGTCTTGTCTCGGTCTCGGATGAGCCGGACTCGGGATTTTTCCTCAAGACCAGCTGAGACTGCAGCTGCAGTGATTTTTTAAAAACTGCATTTGAGAGTAAAACTCCCACATTCAAATGTATCAATAAAGTTTTTTACTTTGAAAGTGTTAATGTTGCCCCCTGTTTGCCCCTCACGTGCCAGGGATGAGAAGACGAGGGAGAGAGGAGGACACCTTCTGTGGCTGTGGAGATGTCGTCAAAGTCATCTATTGTAAGATTTGCTTATTCAAAACAAAACATTTGTTTGCAAATCCAGTGGAAAGAGAAAACACTCAGCAGAGTGTAATGTCTGTAAAGCAACTCTGACCAAGACGGCTGGGACCACATCAAACTTTTATCATCACTTTGAAAGAAAACATAAGGAAAAGTAGGTGTCAAGCTGGCAAAACTAGCTACAAACACAAGATTAATGTCGTTATTAATTGGCTTTATGAGCTGTGTCCCTTCTTTTTTTTACCATAATCAAAAATTTAACACATGACCAACAATGTGTCAGCACGAGCCTTCTTAATTTCTCAGAAGCTAAGTTAATATTACAGGTTAGCTTGCTAATGAGCTGCCACAGGCAGATCATCTTTATATAAACGTTAGCAGCAAAAACTACATCTGAGTCAATCTTTAGTTACAAGTTACATTGATAGAAAACAGTCTGTCTGTGTGCTTATGCTTTTATTTCATTTGGTAAAAAAAATTCAAAATACTGCAAATTTGTTTTGTTTCTGACTTGCCTTTCAAGTCTTTGTTTTTCATGCATTGATTGTGACAGCCCTTACTTTTGAAAGCACCATGTAAAATGGGGAAATTATTTTCTACTGCAGGCCTGTTGGCCTTACAAATGGCTTTACATTTAAAATAAACACATTTTTCAGTATGACTAAGACTAATGCTTCTATTGATTACATACAGTATCATATACTGAGCATACAAGATAATACACACTGTGTAATTTATCAATCAGTGACTGATTAGTTTGGTTTGGTCTGGGTCTTGACTCGGTCTCGGGTTAGGTGGTCTTGACTACAACACTAATTCCAGCTACAAAAATGTAGCTATTCAATGGCACACTCTAATTAGTTTTTATTTACTGCAGACCTTATTGCCCAATGCCCACACATATAAAAACACCAAAACAAAATCAGCTCTGATGTTGTGATGCTCAGAATAGCAAAACGAATAATCAAACACCCTTCTACTCAAAACAAAATATTATTACATTTACCTCAACCTTACCAAACTGAGATTCATATTCAGAATAGCTTATTTTGATATCACTGCAGTGTGTCTAGGGTGCAGCACTGAGTGGGGTACAGTTGTGTCTATTTCTCTTTGATGCCCCAAAATGAGAGATGATTAGAGAAAGGGCATTCAATTTAGTTTGACGTTTAAGACATTAGTTTGACATTAAGTTCAACCATTTAAAACCGTGTGTGGACTTTGAAATGTTATCATTGGGCCTAAAATGTTACAGGAACAATACATCTGCAGAATGACCTCTTGGTTTCACTTGAAAATCCATTGTTTAGCCTGAATTGTATGCAGTAGCAAAGACTGCCTTAAGACAAAAATTTTGCAAGAAAAAAAAATATGTTTGATCAGATTGTCAGAGGGGTGATAGTCAAAACAAAACAAAAACACTGCTCTTGATCCAAACTTTGTTCTCTCATTGTGCTACAGGTTGACTTTCTCTCTACAGGCTAGGACACACCAAGCCAACGGTCAGCTGTCCCTCCTCGTAGGACTGTCCATGAGCATCAGTGATCCTAGTCTGCCCCATGTGTCCTGCACCATAGGCACTAGTTGGACCTCTGTTGGTAGGTTGTTGGATGATTCAACATGCTTAATTCCCACTGGCCATCAGGGACAAATTATCACCCTAGCGCAGAATGAATGTGCCAGCTGATGGTTGGCCTTCCTCGCCACAGTCTATTCACAGGCTGCTTTTTGCCCCGAGTGGCTCAAACACTGGCTGACATGAGGTGACTCAGTAGTCGGCCTGTGTTCCCTGCGATTGATTGACATTGGCTTGATGTGTTCTGGCCTTTAGATTATATTGATTTCATGTGTTAAATGATGAGCAATGTATCCTTGAAAACCCCAGTCTCTTCAGTTTCTAATGCTCTGATGAGGTAAGATGTGCATTTTCCTGCTTCAGTTTTGACAGTATCTGACTTCTCTTGCCTGGGTTTGAAATCCCTCTCACATTAAATGAGATGATTTTACCTGTTCATGTTTTGCTAATTTGGTGACCCCTCTTAAACCCTCTCACCTTTTTCTCTGATTACACTTGTGCATTGAAAAATTCTCTCTGAAATATCAAACACAAAATGCGGTTTTGAACATGAAATCAGAAAGACAATTTAGAACCAGTGTTTCTGATGTAGAGGCTCATGTCAGAGAAGCCATACAGGACAGTGTATAGTCAACGTCCCAGGGAGGGATAGTCTCCTGTCGTAGCAGTGGGGCCCTATAAAGTGGCCACATATTACCAAGGTCCAAACAAAAAAAAGTATACTATGAATGAATCGCCAAACTGTATCACTTAGTTATAAAGTAGGTCTTATCAGCGTGTATGAAGTAGCATTGAACCTTCAGTCTAATGGGGGATTGTCTACTGAAACCTCTGAACTTATCCTGAATTTGTGCATGGTTGCTTCTCTGTATGGAGCTGCCTGCTGTACCAGGGTCCTGGTCTCTGCTCCGGCCACGCTACTAGGTAGACAGAAGCTGAATGCTCTCTTGATCCAGGTCAGTGGACGACTTCACCACATTAACTGAAAATCCTCGTGAAGCCATATCCCTCGTCACTTTTGCAGCATCCCAGTATAGCTGAGTGCCATCATCATAGAAGACCTGCATCTTTGCAGGGTACGGTGTTGACACTGTATATGTTTCTCATTCAACACCCTCTTGTCTTTGTCATATTTGCCGCGTTTCTTAAGCACTGCAGTGGGGAAGTCATGGTCAGTGTAGAAACCGACACCATCGCAGAACACCTTTTTTTGCCAAGCCTTCGGGAGAGCCTCCTCTTTGGTGTGGTAGTTACCTAACTCAAATAATGATGGAGCGGGACATAGCCTGCATGCCATTCAGCTTTGGTGCCAGTGCTAGGTGTGCTCGCTCAGTTCCAGGTTGTGGGCAAGGTGGAGCACATTTTTTAACAGTTTGTCAAGAAAACCCGTCATATCGGTACCCTCCTTATCTCTGGGTATTCTGTAATACTTGAATTATCCCTCTGTGCTCAACCCTCCTGGCCAACCAGCCTGGCTTCCAGATTATCTTGGTGTTGAGTTAGCCTCTTAACTAGCACGGATATTCCTTTGAGGACTGTCTCTATTTCATCTACTCTACTCTCTGCTTCGTCCAGTCAGTCTTTTTCTCTCTTCAGTTCGTGCATAATGTCTGTTGGTTGCATGCTGTTGTCTCTTCTGAACCCGCAAAGCTTGCAGAGCATAGTTTCGTGTTAGCATCAGTTGGGTCCTCACCATATGAGCATGATCCTGGGAAGCTGCTCTGGCTGCCATGGCTCTTTTCAGGCTAATTTCTGATCATGTTTAAAGTTTTTTTTACTTCTAGTATTGAACTCTTCCTCAATTAAAAAGAAAAAAGAATAAAAAAGAATACTTACTAGGGTTGGTAATAGTAAAGTTTTTGAGGTTATCCATAAAAAAACGTCACTTTGAAGTGCAGGAGACACTGCTCATCAAATGCACATGCCTGACTTCCGGTTGGCCATGAGAGAGTGAAGACGTGTGTGTCGGCGGCTCCTACAGCTAATTTGTTAAAGTTACGATATTCATCAAAGTGAGACACTCTTTCCACAAAACAATAATAGTTTGGCTCCGGGTGGTTGTCGGGAGCACGGTGTTGGTTTAAATGTCACCAAAAAAGGTGAACGCAATGCTTATCAGTGGAGCCTCGGAGGAAAATGACGACGCTAACCTCGGCGCTAGCACTAGCCCTGCTATCGAGGAGTCCACCCAGGGCAACCAACGAGTGCTGTCCGCGATTGCTTCTCTGGACACCAAACTAACCCAAATGAAGGCGGACATCTGTGACATTTTGCGAGGTGAAATTGCTGCGTTGAGGGCCGAAAATGACGTGGCAATCTCCGTATTGAGAAGGGAAATAGAAAACCACAATGACCAACTTAAAGACATGGCGGATTCAACTACTAGCACATCAAATTCCGTGGTGAAGTTAGAGAAAAAATATACCCTGACTGCACAAATACAGAGAGTACAAGAACTATACTGCCATAAATTAGGTCAATGCAAGACAATGCAAACGTGAATGAGAAGAAGGTAGACCTGACCTTCTGTACATGGAATGCTAAAGGTGTAAATGAGCCTGTCAAAAGAGGCAAGGTACTATCGCATATAAAATCACTCAAAGCGGATGTCATCTTTTTACAAGAGACCCACTTGAAAAAGGATGCTCATAATAAACTTAGATGTAGATGGGTTAATCAAGTATACCACTCGACATTCTCTGCTAAAGCCAGAGGGGTGGCTATACTAATTAAAAAAGGTGTGCCCTTCAGACAAATATCCACTATAGCTTATATAAATGGGAGATACATACTAGTTACTGGGGAGATGCATTCCACTCCAAATACTTTGCTGAATATTTATGGGCCTAATTACGACGATTCAGAACTCTTTAGAAAGATTTTTAGCTTGATTCCTGACACAACTAATGCCAATTTAATAATCGGAGGCGACTTCAACTTAGTGTTGGACCTATACTTAGACAATTCACTCAATAGGAAAATTACACTGTATAAGGCTAGCAGCTTTATTAAAACATATATGGAAAATATGAACCTCTGTGATGTATGGCGAACCCTAAACCCATCAGGAAGAGAGTACTCTTTTCATTCTTCTGTGCATAACGTTTACTCTAGGATCGATTATTTTTTTGGTAGATGGAAGAATGCTGCCTTATGTACGTAATGCTACTTACCATTGTCCTGTCACCTGCTCCTTCACACTGTGTAACCTCGCCAAAACACAAAAGAGTTGGAGGTTTGACCCACAGTTACTGAATAATTCAAAATTTCAACAGTACTTAAATGCTCAGACCTCATTATTCTTTGACATAAATGACAACACTGAAACTACGCCTGCTGTATTGTGGGAAACATATAAAGCCTATATCAGGGGGTGCACAATATCATTTCAGGCCTCACAGAATAAAAAAAATAAAGCAGAGCAGATAAAATTAGAAAAGCAGATACATGATCTGGATGCTGAAAATGCAAAGGTACCCTCTTTAGATAAATATAGTACAATATGTGCATTAAAATGTGCAAGCTCAATCGGATATCATCCAGCAACATCAATAGAGCATTCACCTATGTAAGATAAAAATACTTCGAATTTGGGGACAAACCACAAAAACTACTAGCAAAACAGTTAAAGAAGTTAGAGAACGACAGAACAATCCATAAAATCAGATCTGCAAGTGGGAATCTCCTCACCTCACATAAAGACATTAATGACAGTTTTAGGCAGTTTTATGAATCTCTTTATACTTCTCATTCCATTGCTGGGCCCAAGGACATGCAGGAATTTCTAGACAAATGTGACCTGCCTGTGCTAGACCAGGTGGATTGTAAGACCCTTAATGCCAAAATTACAAGTGAAGAAATTGATAAATCTATTGGCTTATTAAAAAATGGTAAGAGTCCAGGCCCAGATGGGTTAGGGAATGAGTTTTATAAACAACTTAAGGTCAAACTTATTCCCTATTTAAATTATATAACCATGCATATAACGAGGAGTCTTTATCACCAACATTAAATGAAGCAGTTATTACTGTGCTTCCTAAAAAAGGCAAAGACCTGGAGGAAGTGGCCTCTTACAGACCTATTTCTTTATTAAACTCAGACCAAAAAATCCTTGCTAAAATACTAGCAAAATGACTCAGTACAGTGATGAGTAAACTCGTACATTCAGATCAGACGGGCTTCGTACCAGATAGAAGCTCTTTCAATAATCTTAGGCGTTTATTCAATGTCATCTATTCCTCTAAGATACAACAGGATTTAATAATACTTAGCTTAGATGCCGAAAAGGCATTCAACCAAGTCGAATGGCCATATTTCTTTGTGGTTCTAGAAAAGTTTCAATTGGGACAAGATTTTATTTCGTGGAAAAAATTATTGTATAAGAACCCCACTGCCAGAATACTTACGAATCAAACACTATCCATCCAGTTTAAGCTTAGCAGAGGAACCAGACAAGGATGTGTTCTCAGCCCATTACTGTTTGCTCTTGCTTTAGAACCCCTGGCAGAGACCATTTCGCACCCATCCTGATATACATGGCTATGACACAGCATACACCACTAATACTGTATCACTTTAAGCTGATGACATTTTATTGTATGTAACACAACCACAAACTTCTGTCCCAGCAATTCTTTCGATTATTGATAAGTTTGGAACTTTTGCAGGTTACAGGATCAACTGGGGGAAAAGTGAATTAATACCCATTAAATTAGAATGTTATTAGTGGCTTACATCTCTCCCATTTAAAGTAACTTCCGAAAAGATCACCTATTTGGGGATTGTAATAACAAAAAAATATAGTGGTCTTGTGAAAGAAAATTATCTTCCTCTTTTAGAGAAGCTTAAAAACAACAT
>JAQMCX010017166.1:0-21561 GCA_029814765.1 Acanthurus leucopareius | reverse complement strand
TCAGCTCGGTCAACAAATAGCACACCTGGCCAATGTCTTGTGCGAGTCTCTGGATGAGCAGGCCCTGCGTGGTTGTACACATGAATACAAGGCTGGTGCGCCGCCTTGTGGTGGGCATTGTAACTCTTTCAAATGACATAAATGGGTTTGGTAGCCATGTGGGTTACCCAGGTACCACAGTAGAACTAAACAAATACTGCAACTGATTCAACAGCTCATCAACAGCAGAAGCTAGTACATGGAAACAGTTTTCCCACTTTAATTAGACAAATGCCAATTTCTATTCAATAACTTTTAGCAAGTATCATGCTTTGGAATCAGTTCACCATCTTCAAGTTCAGTGTCTTCAACTAATTTATCCCTCTCTGTCAAATATGAATCTCCCAAAGCACAAGTTGGTGAAAATGAATGAATGAATGACATCATTCAGTGTGTTTATCTTGTTCTTTCCATTCTTGTGAGTTTGAGATGTTCCATAAATATTTTTCCTAAAGGAACAATTATCAAACATACAACATATGGTTTCATGTCTTTTAAGATGGCTGTTAAAATGAGTTAAAATTCTTTTAATGAGGCAATGCGGCCACATGATGACAACTGAATGTTGTGCAATTTATTGATCCTTGAAAAATTTGACCAAAATGTGATCTGCATAGATGACTCAGAAGTGCATAACAAGTTTTAAATGTGCAAGAGCAATTTGAATATGTGCATGGATAAGGTTGTCTGTGGCCTGAAGAGCCACAAATAAGTGTCTCCTTAGTTACCGTGGAGTCTTTCTTTAAAAGGATATCTTTTTAATCAAAGCACTATGAGCACTGGGACAGTGCTAACTCTATATAAAATACATCTGATGTGACTAATATAAAGTGAGTATCTGATCAACAAACGATGGCAAAACAGTACCACCAACCTATTTAGCTCAACTAATGGGTTTTCCAGTGTTTTAGAGCATTGTTCCTTACCAAGCCTGTTTGTAACCAGTGGTGACAACATAAGGAGCAGGGAAGAGAAAGGCACAGTGCACTTCACCACTGAGAACATCAGCATGTTATTGACCACTGATCTTATTTTTAATTGGTAACAGAAGTTGTCCTTTATACACAAAATCCTTCACCTCACCAGTTAAGATGAAGTGTGCCTTACTAGTCTCTCCTCTGCGTTTTCGTGTGTTTATGGAGGGCCTTTGTCCTAGGTTGAACATGAGGGCAGAAAATATTCATTATTGTGATATTTAAGTATCGGTACCTATTTTATATATATATATATATATATATATATATATATAGAGAGAGAGAGATAGAGAGAGAGAGAGAGAGAGAGAGAAAATATGCAGCCTTTTAACTGCATATACGTAAATGTATCAAAAATCAAACATACCAAAATTAGGGCAAACAGAAATAAACAGAAGTTGTAGCCTGCAAACTTCTTTCTATCAAACCCAAGCAAGTTTGTTTTTTGCTGGTGTTGTTGACATGGTGACAGTAATAAATGGCACATTTTTTAGCAAAGACAGAGTACATTTCAGTGTGGTTATTTCTGTAACTGATGCTGTCCATGTGTACACGTGTAAGTGTCACAGTGAATGTAGGAACCTGCCTCAGATACTTATGATGAAATACAGACATGCTGGACAGAAAACAAATCATGCTAACCTAGAAACTCAAAGACAGACTCAAGGCTGTCACACTCTAATGATTGTCAAAAAAATAGCTGTTAAAAATTGTTCATCTGGCTTGAAAATTAATGAGACTCCATGTAGCAATGGAGTATTTTGAGTATTTTGTTTCTCAGGATCATACAGTAAATGAGTTTTTGTGATGCTGTTACTTTGCTGTTAAAAAAAGAAGTCTGATAATGCTAATAATGATGATGAAGATGATAGAAGGAGACAAAAAGAACTTCTATAACAACTGTATTTTAGTATTGAGTTTGGTACTTTTTCACAGGTGTTATTCTGACTAAATGGATATAAAACAAGTAATCTCAACAAAATCTCTGTCCTATTATTTCCTCCTTGTTATTATATTTTTATCCCTCACACTGTTTTTAATGGGTTTCATATAATTGAGTGGTTGTGGACTGCTGCTGGACATGTGGAATATTGTTGGAAGATAATCGAAAAAAACAACTCATCTCACTCCCACCTCTAATACTGGGCTGATGAAGGCAACGGTGTTGAGGTAGTTACTCAAAAAATGAATTACTCATTTCTGAAAGTAATGCGCCCTGCCACACTGCAAAAATGGTTCAAGAA
This sequence comes from Acanthurus leucopareius, assembly GCA_029814765.1. Classification (NCBI taxonomy): domain Eukaryota; kingdom Metazoa; phylum Chordata; class Actinopteri; order Acanthuriformes; family Acanthuridae; genus Acanthurus; species Acanthurus leucopareius. The sequence goes on along the minus strand of JAQMCX010017166.1, from coordinate 19,304 downwards.
TGGTTTGAGGAAAATGACAACAACAACAAATTTGAGATGTTGACTTGGCCTCCAAATTCTTCAGATCTCAATCCAATCGAGTGTCTGTGGGATGTGCTGGACATAAAAATCTGATCCATGGATCCCACCTTGCAACTTACAGGACTGAAAGGATCTGCTACTGACAGCTTGGTGCTAAATGCCACAGAATACCCTCAGAGGTAGAGCTCATGCTTCGATGGGTCAGGGCTGCTTTAGAGGCAAAAGGACAACCTACTCGATATTAGGCAGGTGGTCATAATGTTACGGCTGATCAGCGTAACTCAAGTTAAAGACACTGAGATGGACGCCATGACAGCTCTTTATGAGTTTCTTAGTGTCTGGTTGCATTACAGGTCAGAAATCTTTAATAAATTTAGGCCAGAAATTCTATTTCTAGAAATTCTGATTCTATTTTTTTTAAAATTTTTAACCAGAATCTGGCTATTGTATATATTTCTTAAAGTGCTGTGAAAAATTTTAGGTGTGCTTGGGGACCCCTAAGAAGGGTCTAAAATTGCCTAGAAAATTACAATTATTTTAGAAAAGAAATAATATTGTGCAACATCAGTAAATAAATAAATAAACAATAAATAAATTTAAAAAACCCTTCTACACTTTGCAAAGGTAACTACACTCAACCCATCAATTGCCTTTTCCTGGTCCAAGAAAACCAGACTAATTAACCAGAGACTTCCAAAAAACATCCTGAATAAGTGACACACTGGCAACAGCGGACCTGCCAGGCACACAGTTCTGTGGTTTCAATGGATGATGTGCCCCATTACCTTATTCAATCTGTTATGCAGCACTTTGAACACCAGCTTATAGTCAGTGCACAGCAGAGTAATCAACCAACAGTTCTTTATGTCCAGAAGGTCGCCTTCCATTGGCAGCAGCCCTCATACAGCTCTGTGCCAAAGACTTCTCATTAAAGCTTTCAATAAATGTCTCTAAAACATATTTATTCAGGTCTGATCAGAAAGGTTTATATCACTCTGTTGGGGGTCCCTCTATCCAAACCTCTCCCCTTTTGCATCTCCAGCACCATATGCACTTTCTTAAAGTCAGGGGACCCTCCAGACCATGTGTTGGTCTTTTCAGAGACTCTGAGCAGCCTGCAGACAGAGTCAATGGTCCTCTTTTCTTAGTGTAGTTGATGTCATGCAACTGAGGATCATTGTGTCCAGCTCACTGCTAGATCTCATCTGCTTTTATCAGCAGCTGTCCTGTATTAAAATGTTCAACATTTGGATTAAAACATTACACCATGGAATTACCAGAAATCCCACTATTCTGCCCCCTTTCAACAATCTTTGGAACCAAATGTACTGTCTGTGTTTGTCATGCATTTCTCTCTATACTTAGTAAACTTAAAGTTTTCTGTTTGGCTGTTACGCAACAGCCAAACTTGAAAAAAAAAAAAAAGTAGTTAGACAGTCATGTATTGTTTGAAAAAAGGCTGAGGGGCCCAAACACCCTGAACAACCATGAACAATAAACCTCACAAGTGAAGACATCGTAAGAGAGAGAGGCAGACCAAAGACATACTAAAAGAAATGTGACTTCAGTTTTAAAGAGCTTTATGACCTCTCAAAATTAAAAATACTCCCAAGAGAAAAGAAGGACACAGGGCAATCTTGCTGCCCAATATGTATCAACATGCCCCAACTTGAAGGAGAGTAAACAAGCTTGTCACATAAAACACAGACAGACATACAGACACACACACACACACACACACACACACACACCCACAAATAATACGTTGTACCATTCTAATTAAAAAATCAGTCTTACTGTGTATTTTGCCTTTTGATCAGTCTAAAATTTAGACTGTCCTTTTTGGGCAAACAGCTTAAATTTTTGTTTGCTGGTACATTGGTGGCTCTGTTCTGATATTCCAGTCACATTGCTGGAGTTTTTTGTCTTGTTGAAGGCCAGGTGCACAAACAGAGTGTGATGTTCATTACAATACATTAGACACATCCTAATTTTAACATCGCTATTTGTGATCACTTTCCTTCCCCAAACAATTTTTAGTCTCTTTTCTGAGATGGTGATTCATAAACAACTGCATTATGGCTTAGCGCAGACATATACCGCTGTAAGCCTATTGTGCCTCTCAGGCTCTCTGTCTGCCTTCTTAACAACTTGGCCTGACAAGACAGTGACATAAGGAGAGAGATAAAGATGATTATAGTTAAATGAGGGTATTAGGATGACTAAAAATTAAGATTAAAATTAAAGCCAAAATTTCCTGACAAAGATGTGCAAAAAGCTGTATAATTTAAATAATATCACGCTCTTAATGACCACCCATTGTCATTCACCCATCCAATTGTCAGAGAGTGTTTATTCATAAGATGCATGGTGATGCTACATCTTATTTAATTTGATAGTATATTTAAATGCACAGTTAAACTGAGCGACAATTATAGCTCAGTTAGGCCATTTAATTGGACCACTGTTCTTGTCCCAAATAAAAGCACAGAGGGGAAAATCAGTTTATTCATGGAAGCATGCCTGACCCCTCTACAGTAGGTGGCGATGTGCCCCCCCTTTCAGCTAGTTACTATTGGGCCCTTTTCCAGTTGACCTATTAAGTCACATACCAAACAATTGACAAACAAGTTAGTGAGTGGAAAACTAATTATATGTCGAACGGTGAAAACATGGACAACTTTACATTTCATATGTACTCCACGCTGAAATGTAATGCATTTCAGTTGGACTATAATGTTTACATGTATTTTAGAAGTCCAATTTAAGTCAGACTAATTCCCGTAACTGTGACCCAGATATCAATTGGCTAAATAAACATGTGCTGCTATATTAGATTAAACAGGTTACGACTTCATATTGACACAAAACTCTTTCAAGCACATCCTCAGCTGTCAGGACTACAAGCTAACAAAGCACCACAGCTAACAAGGCACATCGAGGAGTCCTCTACCTTCATATAAACTGGCACTGACTGACTGAGTAACCACCAACTGGCAAATGACAGTCTCACCCTATAGTAGTGCAATGATAATGTTATTATTTTTGTCCTTAATCGGAATAATCATCATTCATTGTTGTCATAATGGCAGGGTAAACACTTAACCTTCCTACACCCTCCCTGAGAGTGCTATTGCATGCCACTCCACTCTACTCTAGCTCACCCTGTTCTTTGGCTTCCCTGTCACACACCTGCTCCTCTGCTTGCTCCTCCATCTTGCAGTGGCCATGGCCAAACACCTTTTCCTTCCACCTGTTTCTGCATAATGGCAGGTAATGCTGTAACTATTTATTTTTAAATTGGCTGCTGCAGCCCTGCAGCAAACATATCTTTGATTTTGCACATTTTTCAGCATCTGCATTTATATTCTCCTGTTTTTTGGACCACAACATGTCAAAGTCCTTCTATTGTTATTCTATCCATCCATCCATCCATCTTAACAACTGACAAAGATGCCTTACTCCACAAACAGATGTTTGGCTCTGATTAACTGAGATGTTAGAGGACGTTTGTGGGGTTGGCCTGAAAGAGATTTGATTAGGCAAGCCTGGTGTCATTCTAAGAAATGAACCAATGAGCCAATGCCCCTCATTTATGTGTCACTCATTAGCAATAAAAAAAAACCCATCTTAAATGTGTGTTAAAATGGTCCCGTACATACTGACAAAATGACAGATAAGAGTATGAATCCTGTAGTGTCCGTTGTCCTCTTGTTCATCTTCACTCAGATCTCAAAGTCAAATACAGAATTAAATCCTAAAGCTGGTTATGATGCAGTGTCTTGCTCAAGGACACTTTGGTTGGACAAATACTTCATATCTTAAACAAAGCTGGATGGGATGTCAAAGTTGTACGTTCAAAAATGCAGCTGTTCATAATACTAGACTTGCATTAAAGTCAAGGAACTGAAAACTGCCAATATGGCTTGAAAAGTATTATATTGACCACATTCCGTCTGTATGACAAACTGGGTTATTGATGCTCTGCAGGTGGACAACAGTGAAAGCAGTAGACACACACACAGCCTCTCTAACACACAGACTTTTGGAAAAACAAGTTCTTGAATTTGTGCCCAGTCAGAGTTCCATCTGGTTGCTACCTGCTACCTGTGGATTACTTAATCCTTAAGTCCGTTTGAATCAAATCACTCAAGGGTTGCTGCTGGCAGGTTAGGAGCACTCACTCTCACACCACACACACACACACACACACACACACACAAAATGTGATAGGACCATCATTGATTTTAGTGTAGGGACCAAATACAGCAGAGGTATATTTTGAAATCCAAGCAGGCTTGATGGGCTGTCAAGGTTAGCTAAAGGTCTTTCACTTTGTACTGCACACCGCTGAGCCATCCCTTACTGTACATTACTAACTTGAAGTCATATTAAATATAAGGGTGAACAGAATGATTGACAGATATATATCACTCATGTCAAGTAAAAGCTGAAGACATCCACTTTCAGTGTTTTGCATCTTTGACATCAAGAAAAGTGAAGACTTGTCAGAAAGTATCTGGCTGTAAAGCAACATTTGGAAAAACTTAAGCCATATGCTAATTAAGCTAAAGCAGCAGGAAAGCTCAGAGCCTGCTGTTCTTCTTAAAGGACAGCCCACGCGTTTATCCACAAAATCATGCTGCAGATGTTTTATGCTTTGGCAGTGCCAATGTTCTCAGTTGTGATGTGCGCTGAGCAGCTGACACGAGTAGGATCAACAAACCTAAAGCTATGGATTAATGAAGAACACTTCTCATTCTTTTTAGGACTCTCTGGATAAACATAGGAACACCTTCAGCAACAAAATAATACCACCAACCAGGGTTTTTCTAGAAATTTTTTTGCCTCAGGTCAGATAGTGGGGGACTGATCCCCTTATTAATTCAATATGCAATATAATATTTACTGTAATTAAAAAAAAAAAAAATCAACTTTAAATTACAATTCAAAAAACATCTGGATTCACAAGTGACACCTGATCAAAGATCTTATCTGGACCTGATCTCTTACTTACTCTAATTCTAGAGAAGAGATGATCAGCATGTATATGGTACCTCGAGCCTATTTGCTTTGCAGTCACAAGTCTTTTCCCAGCTGGGTCACAATGTGATATTTGCATGGAACATAAGTAACCTGGTTATTCATCCATGATTCTGGCACAGCGGTGTCAGCACATGAACCACAGGGGTCAAAAAAAGAAAAAAGCAGGGCTCAGCAGTTTCAATTAATGATATAACAATGAGCTTCAGTCCCCAGTGGAGAGTCGTCTTACAAACTCTGCTTGTAGTCTCCTTTTATCATCGGCTGTGTGGTGCAGTATGAACAGTGGGCTTATTTAACAATATATGTGAACAGTGGATCTCTGTAAGACATCCTTTTAATGCTTGCTGTAAGTATTGTAAAGCACCCCTGAAGTATTTTTTGATAATACTGAATCATTGAAAAAAAGAGGAAAAAATGTTACTTATGACAGTTAAAACATTGGCAGAAAACAGCAATTCATCACTTATGTGAAGAAGCAAACACAGAAAGCATTTCTAGTACATTGAAGAAATAATGCAATTTTTTAATACAGGTTTTATTTTTAGAGCTCTTCCCAGTGGATTCATTGGTTATAATATCCAGAACAGATCTCACTAAAAAAACCACAAAATTCAAAAAAACAAAAATCCATCATAGTTTACAGGTCAACTTCCTAGTACAACTTTAAACCTTGTATGTCAGATATATTTCTGTGCAAAACCTTTATCCCCTTACTGCTTATGCTTGGGCGTTCAAAGTTTTCTCAAAATATTGAGATTTGTTGATTCAACTCAGGTTTAAAACACCAATTCCAAGTGTTTTTGACATCTGTGTCTGCATTTTCATATTTTAAATTTGCCAACACTGATTGAACAAAGGATAGTCATTGTGTTGAGGGAGTACATAATGAGAAGTATCAAACAAAGATGTCTGTGCTTTCTGGACTTTCTTAAGTTTTCTGTTTGAAAGAACTGATTTCATGAAATGCAATCAAAAGACGAATAGAGAAGCTGTTACTTTGAGGTTCATTTTAACAAGAAAAACGAATAAATGTTGGAGTTATCAAATATTCATGTGACAGTCCACCCTTCAGGCGGCACCAAGATGGATATCCTGACTGTACTGGAGACACAATATTCACAGGAAAGAGAACAATTTCATTACTGTATTTCCACAATATTTCAATCTGCTCACCACATTTTATCAACAGCTTTATTCTTACCGTCATCTTTTTTCTCCAGCCTTATTTTAATGAGTTGATTGCTCTTTTCCTGCTGTGATAATATGCTCTGCTGCCCACTGAAACAACTATCTAGGCACTGGGTTGACATAAAACAAACTGGGAAATAAAAGAAAAATTTAAAAAAGGGAGAAAAACTGTGGTCTTGGAGCTTGTGGATGCGCTGAAATGTGGGCTGTAAGCTGTGCCTTTTTTGTTGTTTGTTTTGTTTGTCAGCTGCTGTAGTTAACCATATGCTAAATGTGATTCATGAATGCGAGCCAAGCCATTATTAATTCATGGGATAATTGGCAAATATTCATGGAAGTCAGCATAGAGATGAGTCTGTTTTCACTGTCAGTGAAAATCTGATTTTACAGACGCTGTTGCAGAACAATGAAAATGTTATGATCGCCTACTAATAATGAACATGGTCACAGCTTTACATGCACAATTGGAATGTTTTTTTTTGTTGTCTTCTCTTTCAGTTGCTATCCATTCATTCATTACGGGCCTCAGGATGTCATCACAGTGTCCCTCTGCATTCAAATTGCATCAATAAAGTGCACTTGTGTTTGTTGTGTGTAGCTTAAGCCTGCCATTACCATAACCCCTCTGCCACTATGGAGCAGTCTGTTTACGATGTTGACATTAGCAGACTGCTCAACCAAATGATGACATCTGCTCAGTATATACAGTGTAGAGAACATGTTCCAACATGCCAGAGACCGCTGGAGGTGAGCATTTGCCGTCTCAAGCTGGTAAAGATCTGAAGGGCACACAGATGAGCTTCCCTTGGACGGTTTCTGCCAGTTAATGCTGGGATTCTTTGGTTGTGCTAAAGTTGCATCAGCTGTCTGGGAGATCATGGGCTGGCGTGGTTACTTTGCGTTCTGCAGTTATGAGGCTGGTTGATATACTGCCAAGTTCTCAGAAACAACTTTGGAGGCAGCCTATGATAGTAAAAAGATCATTCACTTTACTGCCCCGGTGGAAACTCCTGCAGTCAGCATGCCTATTACATGTTCCTTTAAACCTTGTTACATCTGTGGCTCTGCATGCTGTGATAAACATGCACATTTTAGAATGACTCTTGGTTTTGATTAGCCCAGTCAAACTGTGCTATAATTATGCTGTTTAATGAGCATTTTGTTACATCATACTGTACCTATCAGGTGGATGGATTATTATGGCAAAGAGGAAGTTCTCACGACACAAATTTGACCACAGTTTTGCTCAAAAAAACCTTTTGTGTGCACTGTGAAAGTCTTTGATCTTTTTCTTTAATTTCCATAAAAATTAAAGTGAAAACAAGTGCTGATTTTTTTTAATTAAGTTCTTGTAATATTTTCTAACTGTAGCAGGGAATCTTGGCCAGTAAACAGGTCAATAACTCTGTTGATCCCCTCAGCAGTTGAGGAACAACAGTTGAAGCAAATATAACTCATTGCCATACATGAAAGTCATTTAATGATCAAGGAAACTCTTTTAAAATCTGATTCCAATGCTTTGAAAACTCTTGCTTTTGATAACTTGTGTCTTTGGCATTGATGATAAAACTAAGGTACTGCAACTTAAACACTAATAAAAACCATGTTAGAACATCAGAGGCTCCTACCTCCATGACATCCACACTCTCACTCTCTACTGCATGTACAAAAAAAAGGGCAAACTATCTTCTGCACTTACACTGGCATTGAACATAAAGCATGATATTCAGAGATGTCCATGGTGTGTACTGACTGTGTATTAGAAGCTATAATGCGAGCATGTGAGTAAAAAATATGGGTTGTCTATAAAAATAAATGCAAGAAGTGCATGAGCTCTTCACTGAGGAGAAAAAGAGTCCATCACTGCCCCTCAGTCCTTAAAGTTAATTATAGTCCACTGTCACATTACAGGACTAGTGTTTCAGGTTGTTAATTCTTCCATGTTTATCACTGGCAGATAGCTTGCCATTATATAGACAAACCAATTGAACAGGAGAAAGGGTGTGAGTTTTTATCAGTGTTTGCTTTGCCTGTTTTCCTGGAAACAGCACCTGTCACTGTAGACGTGTATAATAAAAGAAAAATATCAGTAAAAACTATTTTCTCACTTAGTTTTTGCCAGCATGGATCTAAACTCAGATAAAAGCATTAAACAGATACTCTAGTTTTATCATGGCAGCAATTACCACACACTGCATCGCACCGTGCAAGTAGGTTTTTCAGAATAACATCTGCATCATCAACTAATGTCCACGTCCTATAACATGATTTTATTTTGAAAATAAAAGGTGTTCTTTGCATGTTGTTTATTTTTCTGGCTGTGTTTGGGTGCGTAAATATTGATTGTGATTTCGTCTTTGGCCGGAGGGACTGTAAGTGGTTGAAGGGCTGGCAGGGTACCATACACACAGCCCGCGCACTTCAACAAGAGGTTGGCTCAGCTGACGTAGTAATTTTCTCCATGAGCTGCCTCAGCCATTCCAAACAGCAAAACGTTAGCCATGGCAGCGTACCACAGCACTGATTAATCTGGCAAAGATGAAAAACAACACTCACTGGCAAGCATTATTCCGTCCTGCCAATAGAGTTTGGGCAAATAGTTTGATACTCCGACTGAAGTTTACCCAGACTTCATTTCAAAAGATAAAAAAACTTTGCTGTTCATTTCTAAGATACACAGACTTCTCCAGAAAGCTTTCAAAGTGTGAAAAAGATGACCAACTCTTTGGAATCAAGATTTGTCACGTAGGCCTGTTATATCCATCTATACAGATGTACAGTCACTGAGCAACAAAATGACTAGTACCATGTTGGACATCACTGTGGTATTACACTCTGTACAAAAAGTATTTTCATTTATTCTTATTCTACCTGATCATATTAAATCTAAATCCCTTTTATCAAACAGTCTAATAAAGCAAAACCGCCTCTGCACTAAAAAACAAGCCGCCGTGGGAAGAACAATTAGGATTATTTTTACTTATCATACAGATAAAAGTTATAACACGGAGAATTTTGGAGTTTGATCGTATTTAACAGAAAATGGATTTCAATAATAAATAAACATCAGTCAGATGAAATTGGCACAGATTCTTCTTTGGACTGAAGAGCCTGTTAAACTAATTGACATGACAAACAATGCATTTTTGTTTATTTAATTAAAAGCTTGTTAACCACGATGCAACAATATGTTTGACATGAGATGAAAGTAATTAGTATGGGCAGGTTTTTATAAAGGGAAAACCTTTATACTGCAACCATCAATCTGTTAGTCTGTCTTTTTAAATCATACATTAATACAACAATGATAATTGGGTATTTGCTATTGTTAGTCCTTAAGTAGTCTGACTCACTGGTTGCAGACTGTGGGTATGAGTGGTTGTATCAGTACATTCTCCTTTCCTTTTGCTATCCACCTATTACCACAAGGGCATGATCACTGCATCCTGGGCCCAGTGCCCAGGACTATTGTGATTGGTAAAAAAAAACAAACAAAACGAGCAAGAGCATTTTTTCCACTATAGCAGAATGATATTCAATGCAGGCAGACCTTTCTTTAGTGCTGACAGTGCAATAGAGATAAGGCTGGCTGTATGAGACTAGAAATTTACCAATTATATTTAACTCTACTTAAATCAAAATTCAACTGAAAAATGAAAAATGTGATTCAATATTCTCTTTGGCTCTTCTTTCCTTAACTTTAGTTCTAATGGAAACAGATATTCAGTGGAATGAGCTGTTGGCAGAGCTTCAGGGTCTTTGTTGCTCAGACAGCTGGCACTGCAGTCATCCGGAAACACCGTAAACTACAGCATTTATCAATCTAGCTTGTGACTGTGTTCATAGGTGGCCTGGCTCTTCAGCCAAAATAGCAGGATCATAGTTTAATTTGCATATTATATATAAATAAGGAAACTGAAAAAGAGAGATTATTAAAGCCTACCATTTCTTAATGTTGCGGGGTTTTTTTAATCAGGGGAAGCAGAATAAAAAAAAACAGAATTTGAAATTCACATTTAAATCACCTTTAACTTATTGACTGTTCAAACTCGAATTAAACACTGAACTGGCTTATACGAGATACAGTGACAGAAGTACTACAGAGACCAGCAACGATAAAACTTCACCAAAAAAGTCCAACATATTCAACTTTTTTTTCCCAGCGGCCCTTCCTGAAGTCCCCCTTTGCCTTCTTGCCACATTCTCATGCCAGCTGCTCAGATTCTCCAGCAACACCGGACCTGTGGAGAGCTAAAAAAGCAAGAAGCATGCTCCCACACACTCCATGTCTAATGCTTTTCCCTGCAACTCCTCTTAACTGCCTCGCTGTGCTGCCCCCCAGTACCTGCCAAAGGATACTAATGGTTTTCTTGATGGCATTGGATCAACTGCTGATCCAGGCCTAAATAACTGGCCACTGCCCTTCCTCCTTTAACTGGTAACCTGGTGAACCTCTCGTCTGTAACTGGGGACTTTCCATGTACCTCTGTCTGCTCCCCTCTCCTTGCACCTGCACCTGTCCCTTGCCAGGGGTTTCACAACTTTTAATATATTCATGTTAATGTGTATGTGTGTGTGTGTTTGTGCATGGCACAGCAGGACAGTAGTCTGACAATGTACAGTGGTGTGAAAAAGTGTTTGCCCCCTTCCTGTTTTCTTACTTTTTTGCATGTTTTATACACTTAAATGTGACAGATCATCAAACAAATTTAAACATTAGTCAAAGATAACACAAGTAAACACAAAAGTGAGGAAGAAAAAAATCCAAAGCTACATGGCTCCGTGTGAAAAAGTGTTTGCCCCATAAACCTAATAATTGGTTGGGCCACCCTTAGCAGCAACTACTGCAATCAAGCGTTTACGATAACTTGCAATGAGTCTTTTACAACGCTGTGGAGGAATTTTGGCCTACTCATCTTTGTTGAATTGTTGTTATTCAGCCACATTGGAGGGTTTTTGAGCATGAACCGCCTTTTTAAGGTCATGCCACAGCATCACAATAGGATTCAGGTCAGAACTTTGAGTAGGCCCCTCCAAAGTCTTCATTTTGTTTTTCTTCAGCCATTCAGAGGTGGACTTGCTGGTGTGTTTTGGATCATTGTCGTGCTGTAGAACCCAAGTTCGCTTCAGCTTGAGGTCACGAACAGAAGGCAGGACATTCTCCTTCAGGATTTTTTAGTAGATAGCAGAATTCATGCTTCCATTTATCACAGCAAGTCTTCCAGGCCCCGAAGCAGCAAAACAGCCCCAGACCATCACACTGCCACCACCATATTTTACTGTTGGTATGATGTTCTTTTTCTGAAATGCAGTGTTACTTTTGCGCCAAATGTAATAGGACACAGACCTTCCAAAAAGTTCAACTTTTGTCTCGTCAGTCCACAGAATATTTTCCCAAAAGTCTTGGGGATCATCAAGATGTTTTCTGGCAAAAATGAGACGAGCTTTAATGTTCTTTTTGCTTAGCAGTGGTTTTCGTCTTGGAACTCTGCCATGCAGGCCATTTTAGCCCAGTCTCTTTCTTATGGTGGAGTCATGAACACTGACCTTAACTGAGGCCAGTGATGCCGACGGTTCTTTAGATGTTGTTGAGGGGTCTTTTGTCACCTCTTGGATGAGTCGTCGCTGCGCTCTTGGGGTAATTTTAGTCAGCCGGCCACTCCAGGGAAAGTTCACCACTGTTCCGTGTTTTCGCCATTTGTGGATAATGGCTCTCACTGTGGTTCACTGGAGTCCCAAAGCTTTAGAAATGGCTTTATAACCTTTTCTAGACTGATAGATTTCAATTACTTTTTTTCTCATTTGTTCCTGAATTTCTTTGGATCTCAGCATGATGTCTGTAGTTTTTGAGGATCTGATTTCTAGATTGAGAACAGGTGTGCAGTAATCAGGCCTGGGTGTGGCTACAGATATTGAACTCAGGTGTGATCAACCACAGTTATGTTTTAACAGGAGCTGGGGGTAAAACAGTTTTTCACACAGGGCCATGTAGCTTTAGATTTTTTTCTTCCTCATTAATAAAACCCTTCATTTAAAAAAATGCATTTTGTGTTTACTTGTGTTATCTTTGACTTATGTTTAAATTTGTTTGATGATCTGAAACATTCAAGTGCAGAACACATGCAAAAAAGTAAGAAATCAGGAAGGGGGCAAACACTTTTTCACACCACTGTAGTTGCTCACGACTGGATCTATTAGAACAGTGATGTGTTCTATGCATCATTCTTCACAACTTAGAATGCAACTGTAAAAGATATATCAGTTGTCAGCTGCTAATGATGTTACTGAGATCAATGCAGCGTTAGCTTCTTCTCTGTTTGACCACAGTTCCTTTCACTGTAGTGACATACCTTGCAATTATTCTTTACCATCTACTGCATTTTGAAAATCACTTTAAACATAATCTTATTAAACAAACTATATGAAGGAGTCTTTGAGCTTAATGTACACGACTGATTGCTTTGAGTAAAAGTGTTTTTATTAATAAACTAAACAAAAAATCTCTCAGTCTGTCAAAGATGAAAACACCAATCTGGACCAACACATAAACATGCGAGCTTTTTCCCACAATTTACTGTGGATTGTCAAAGCCAAAACAAAAACCATAAACCTTAACAAAATAATGTTTACTACACTACACATTTATTCTTCTTTTTCAAGGAAATCAACAACACATCTTTGCAAAGAACAATTACCTCGACATGAGCACTGGTAATTATGACAGTATTTTATACTACTGCAATAGGACTTACATTGAATGAAGGTCAGTAAAAACATCCTTGCTGAATTTGTCGCTCAGTTATTAATGTCTTAGCTTTCCTAACCCCTCTAATCTTCTGACAGATTTCTGCATTTTTATATTTTTTGTCTCAAAATGTGTCATACCTTTAAACTCCTAACCATGCTAAAAAGTGACTTACAGTAGCACATGTGGACAGTGCACCAATTATTTTCCAAAGACTTTTTCGAAGGACACATGAACTTTTGAACTCAGTTTTGGTTCCTGGCCGGTAGTTTAAAAAAAAAATACATGTCTGCATTTAAGAAGGCTATAAAAACTCAATATTAGAATGCAATGAAATTAGGTAGCCACAGTAACAGCATGACTTAAGTGAGTACCAGTTAATTTAGAAGACTAGTATTCAAAGTGAAGGAAAATTTTCCTTTTTCTCTGTTATTGCCCTTTAGTTTTCTTCTTTCTCCTGACCCAACCTCTATGTGAACCCCACCCCTTGTTTTAACAGGGGTCATAAATGCACTGCCAGCCAGTCTGTCCAGCAACAGAATAATAGGTTCTTTGACAGAACATCTGCCCTTCTGATACTTAACTTCATGGCTGAAACTTCAACCAGTGGTCAGCTTTGACTCACGCATGATTCAACTTTACACACAATTCATGACACCATCCTTGACCCTGTGTTGGCAACTAGTGTTATAGTATCCCTAATCCCACCCCCACAACTATTATTCATTTCAAGTGTTAATAAAAATGTCTGCTTCTCTTGCTGAAATGAGCAGCGATCAGGATCTGATCAGAGGATCACTGCCAACACAAAAACGAACACAAATCATGGGCAAAAGAGAGTTGTGTGTTTACGCTCTGCACTTACCTAAGTATAATGATAAAAAGGTATAGCATGAAGGTACAAAGGATTTCTCTTCAGTGCTTGCCAACATTTCTGTGTGTTGCAGTGAGTCAGCATGTGTGCTCTATTTTCTAAATGAGAACCAGTTCTCTGGCTCAGTGAGGCTGGTCAGGCCTAGAGGGTTCAACCACACAATGAAAGAAAATAAGAATCATGCTGGTAACTGACTTGTAGACTCCATTCACTAGACACAATCAGTACTGTGAATCAGTGCTCACGATTTCACTGATTTCTCCATTAACCACAACAAGCATGTGTCTTGGCGAGCACAAACCTTTGAAAGCTCTTGTTGAAATTGCACCAATAAATGGCCGTCACTGGGTAACATTGCTCCCCATCACAGTTCAGTTTATGTAGATGAAAGATACCCCAAGACTGAGATCTCTCAACAGCTATTGAATATACTTCCATAACCTTTTTGGCACTGAAATTTATAGCTCCCAGAAAATAAATCACAGGATTCTGGACTCTGGAACCAAACAATTTTTCTCCAGCACAGCACCACACATTAGCCATCAAACATTTTGAGCTATCTTGCCTTCATCAGGGTGTTACTTGAGAGCCTTTTCCAGTTTCCTTACACACAGTGTGGCTGAAGCTAAAGCAGGTCTGAATTCATTCTGAGCAGGCTCTAAGACTTCTCACATTTGAAATGGCACATATTTGTTTACATCACAACTAGGGATAGACCGATTATCGGCCAGGCTGATTATCGGCGCCGATATTCAGCATTTTGACGCACATCGGCATCGTTTTTTTTTTAAAATCCGATAAGAGATAAATTTAAAACTGGGTTTTTCTGGCTCTGAGGCAGCTGCGCCTCTCTGTCTGTAGTCACTACTGTCTCCAGCATTGTCCCACCCACAGTACCATATGACTAGTTACAAGCAGAGCCATGGCACAGGTAACAGCCAATCAGCAGTGAAAGCTGTGTGCAGTGCTCACACACGGCAGAGAGGAGAAAAAAGTTTTGCCGAGTGGATGTGCTCCCCAGAGCAGCTATGAATATTGGCTCCAAATATCGGTTATCCGCCTCCTTGACTACTAATAATCGGTATCGGCCCTGAAAAAAATCATATCGGTCTATCTCTAATCGCAACTCCATGATATCTGTTCTATCACCTTTTTTTCACACTGAAGCTACTTATAAATCGCTTGTTTGGCTATTAGTGTGCCAAACAAGTGCTTGCCCGACAATTTATAACTGAGAAAGAGAAAGAGAGAGAGAGAGAGAAAGAGAGAGAGAGAAAGAAAGAGAGGGAGAATGCCTGAAGCATCTGAGTTTTGTGAGCAATTGTGGTTCAAACTAGGACTGTACAACAAGAAAGAAATTGTAAAATTTCTGTTACAATTACTGTAAGGCCCACAGCTCAGAAAGTGGGCATTTCTGCTGTGATTTGGTGAAATAAGCATAAATAAATCTGGAGGAGTGTGTGTAGGTGTAGCACTGTCAGTAGTACATTATCAGAGCAAATGAGCTCTAGAAACTGGGACAGATGAACAGGTTTATAAACTAGACATCACAGACAAGCTTAAATTGCCTCACTTGCCTACTTTACTCTGTCATAATTCTTTTAAAACTATAAGAATCTGAGGTCTTAACAAGAAAAATTCCATCTTAGGAGTTGTGATACTTCAACACAGGTTCACCAATCTCACAACTACATCGTTTCAGCATGATACTGCAATGAGAAGGCCTTTCAACAGTCACCTAATCCGTCATAGCCAGAGCTCCTTACCCACTAATTCTGGATAGAGATTATTTTCAGTTTAAGCGATCTTTAATTTAAGCTTTCATTTACCGATTTACTGGAGAGACATGTATAGTATATGAAAGATGGATTAAAAAGTACACTGATATTTCTTTGATATACAGAAACAAAGCCCCTTGTAGCCATCTCTTTATATTATACATAGCTAGTGTAATTATAATTTCAGTTCCCTATACTTCATCTACTTGAGACACCCCACCTCCCACTGTCCCACCAAGATATCAGGCCCTTTTGTGCTTCAAACTGTGATGTCTGGACCTCTTGACACTGACATACAAAACCCTGCAGGATGACTCCGGTGTGAACCACACCCTAGGGAGTCCGTATCGACACCTACAGCAGACCAGAGGGTTTGAAAACACTCGCTTGGGTAGGGGGCATTCCTCAGGTATAAATGTTTAGCTCTCCCCATGCTTGGGCTCCTTCTTCATTCTGACCACTCATGTGATGATTGACCTTTTCTTTGCGAAGAAAATAAAAACCACGTCGGCCGGAAGAAGTCTCTATTTCATTCTTCACCAGCAGCAGAGAATTTCCAAAACACTAGCTGTACAATTTCCTGCTCTTATGCAAGCCTAGCAGATTAAACTTTGGCTCAAAAGAAAACCCTCTCCATTTTCAAGCCAGGGAGTTTTTGAAACAGACCCAGGAGGAAGATTCCAAACATCAAAACAAAGGCACAAGATCCCCCATTCCCATGCACACATAAAGAAATAACTAAACAAAACAACATAATAAAATAGTTCTTACACAGAAAGAAACCAGCTGTATATATGTAGGCTTGGTAATAGCCTATTGTGTCAAGCAGAATTATCTTAATTTAGCTATCAAAAGAAACATTTACAGATCTTTCATCTGTAACAATGTGATGAAAGATAGCTATAAGGTTTTAGGTCGTTACTCATGACTTTTAACCAGAGAAACACCTTCCCATTTGTGACCAGCTGATAATGGTTTTGGAAATCATGAACATTGTGTCCTCTGGGCTAAAGAGGAAAAGGACCATCCAGATTGTTATCAGTACAAAGTTCAAAAGCCATCATAGTGTAACTTGCACATCTGTGGAGGCACCATTAATGCTGAAAGGTATGTAAAGGTTTTGGAGCAACATATGCTGCCACATTCTGCACGTGTTACAACAGCATAGCTTCATAGTAAAAGAGTGCAGGCACTAGACTGGCCTGCCTGCAGTCCAGATCTGTCTCTTATTGAAAATGTGTGGCACATTATACAGTGCATACTACAGCAATGGAGACCCCAGACTGTTGAGCAATTGGAGTTGTATATCAAGCAAGAATGGGAAAGAATTCCACTTTCAAAACTTCAACAATTAGTGTCCTCGGTTCCCAAACGCTTAGTGAGTGTTATTAATAGAAAAGGTGATGTAACAAAGTGGTCAACATGCACCTGTCCAAACCTCTTTTGAATGTGTTGTAGGCATCCAATTCAGAATGACACAACTTGTCTTTGTATTGAATTCAATTGAATACAGACCGAAAAGGAATTGCAAATCCTTGTATTCTGTTCTTATTTACATTTTACACAGCGTCCCCACTGTTTTTGCAATTGGTTTTTGTAGTCTCACAAGTACCTGGCAAAACATCCTTACCACTCAGATGCATGCATGCAGCCATAATACTAGGGTCTCCCATTGAAGACCTTTCATTGTCCTTCTCATACCAAATTTATAAAGTTTGACTAATTTGGGGGCCAATGATTTAATTACATGAAATGCGTGCAATACATCTCAACAGTAACAACTAATATCTTCAATTATTAATATGTATTTAAGTTATTCTGAGTCAAATGACAGCATATTAACCTTTACAGTTTGATGTGAAGCATATGCTGTTTTATGCAAATACATGTATAAATATGTGTGTCCAAAAATGTTTGTGTTGTTTTTATACAAAAAACCCCCCAGAAATATATGTCTGTCAGATTTTTATCAGATATTTTAAAGTCCATCAAATCAAATGAACATTTGAGCAATTAACATTTGAACACTGCTCAGTTCTAAGTGCTATAAATTAACCCTTACATTTTTTTTTACCAATGTTTTTGTTTGTAATCAATATTTCTATGCAAGTATATTTTAATGTGACTTGTGATGTGATTGCGTTAATTATATCAACAAAGTTAACATGATTTCCCCCTCCCCTAATTTTTAAGCAACCTTCATGGCTATTCAAATATAGATTTGAGAAACAACTTGATCACATAAGGAAGCCCTTTGATGGTGCCAACATGCCTTACCATAGATTATAGAGTTTACTAGGTGCCCTGGATACTCCATGATATTGCTGTCTCTGCATGTGTGTGAAGGTCAATTTCAGTGTTCAATTGGGCAACCAGTCTCATTCTGCTGCACAAACCTGTGTAATATTGACAATTATATTGCAATATTGCAATGACTGATTTGGTCAGTAGAGGGATTACTTCAGTATTTGGCATTGATTTGGTGACTGATTTAGCATTAGCTCTCCTATTTACTTATTCTGCCCAAGGGTGCAAGGAGTGGGAAAAAAACACAGTGGTACATTAATTCTCTGTCATCGGACTAGCATTCTCAGTATCTGAGGCTTTGCTTGATCCTGGTCTTGTGTTTGGCTGTATTCACTGTGAATGAGCACAGGTCTTCACACTACCCAACCTTTACAGCCTGCTCAATGTATAATGCACATGCGCATCTCTTAACAGAGCAAGGAAAGAGGCAAGATGGCTCACTGGTATTTGCTATCTACTTCCATCATCAATTCTGGATCTGGATAGGCAGTGGCAGTGGCAGTAGACATTATATTTTGAATAACTTGGTCAAAGGAAGCATAATCCATGGGTTAGAAATATGCTAAATGAGAATAGTCCTATGCAGAGCTAAAGAGGACATAGCTTTCTTGCTTGAGATGGAGTTACGGACCGTCTGTTTTATCTCTAGAATTTAATCTATAAAAAAAAATGTAGTTAAGTCATTTTATGACTTGGACAAGCAGCTCAGAAGGATCTGATGCTGGGGAGAAAATGGACTGCTTTGCCCTTTTTAGTCATAGATGCAAAAACTGTCTCAGCATCGTAATCATCCTGTAGTTCAGAATAAACTCTTTTTTGAGCTTATACCAGCAAAACATTCTTTTATGGTGCTCTTTTTTCTCTAGAGACAACTTTGATCACATGTAATTCATTACATTAAAACTGAAACCATTAACAAGATATTGAAAGACACTCCAGGCAAAACAGGTGTGGACATAAAAGCCATATCATCTTGTTTAGCCACAATTTATCAAATATGAAAGCAGATTTTCCACATTTACAGGCAAAATGATGGAGGTTTACTCATATGTCTGAAATTTCAATGAAGGTGCAGGATCTAGGCTAAAATAATCAATGTGTTTACATCAACATAAGTTGAAATTTCACTATGTAAATTACGTAAAAAACGTTGCTTGAATTTATGCAGCCATAAAAAAAAGTTATCACCTGAGCCTACAGTTCCTCTTAGCACTGCATAGTGTTTAGGCATCTTCTAGCTTGCTGTGTAGGCTTTACAGTGTAATTATCATTATTATTAGTGGTGGGACTCGATTAAAATTTTTAATCGCGTTAATTATAGGGTCTGTAATTAATTAATCGAAAT
>JAQMCX010017165.1:0-21603 GCA_029814765.1 Acanthurus leucopareius | reverse complement strand
TTTGGAATAAACTTTGTTTTGTTGAATCATCGTGTCGAGTTGTGCATTTGAGTCCTTACATCCTGAGCTAAGTTCTTAACAAGATCTGTAATTAACCATTGTTACGTTGTACCCCGTGTCATCTATTCTTTTGGGACCAAGACCACAATCTTCACCATATCAAGTGGAGTCGCGAACAGGATGCATTTCTCAGGTAAGCAGATTTTATTGTGTTTATGATTTGATCTGCTTTCCTGTTGGAATGCATTGAAAAGTAACTGTGCAATGTGATGATGTATTGTGGTTTGTTAATTATGAAAAGTGAAAGATTTGGTTAAAGTTGTGCTGATTTGGAGTAGTGCATTTAAAATTTTAAATTAATTTTGATTCTATTCGGGGCTGCTGTACCTCAGCATCAATCTAAATTAAATGGTGGCCCACCCTTATGAATGTACTTGTGTGGATGTTGATATTCGTAGTTGTAAGAAGAGAATAAAGTGGTGCCAAATTGGCACACTTGCTCTCTGGGAGGCCGGAGAGGGAGAAAAAAAGAAAAGGCAGAGTAAATGTGTTTGGTATTAGAAGTATAGGTTGTTGTAGTATTTTATGAAGAAAATAAATGTCAGTTCACTTTTGGGAGTGAAGCTGGACAAAAGATAATGAGAAGAATTTTGTGAAGAAAAAGTCAGTCCATTTGTATAGTGGGGCTGGACGTCATATGTGTTAAGAGGATAAATATCAGTTCACAGTGAAGCTGAATAAAGATATTGAGCTGCCGGTAGTAGTAGTATTGTTGTAGTTGTGTGTATGCACTGTTGTTTTGAACAGACTGACCGCTTGACGGCCCTGGATTGGAATGATCAGTGGGGTGATTGTGTGTTTTTTAGTGGTGGGACTCGATTAAAAAAATTAATCTAATTAATTAGAGGCTTTGTAATTAATCTCAATTAATCGCATATCAATATTTGACATGAGAAGCAACATTTTTTGTCATTTTGTTAAAAAAAATATTTTTTTTTTTTTTCAGAGCCAGAATCGAATCGAACTTACGTGGAGGATGAAGCTACCGCACATGAAACGCCCTACTGACTGAGCTACTCCTGAAACTCTGACGAGAAACGTTCCGCCCTGTGCGTTAATTTTTTTGTTGTTACTTTTTATGTAATTAATTAATCGTAATTAACGTGATTAAGTCCCAGCCCTAGTTTTTTTAGATTGGTGCTGAGTGACGGTGTCTCACAACCTCAAGTTATTAAAAAAACACAAAGTGATTGATAATAATATAGAAGAGACACACAGTGAGGAATTGTTATGCGTATATGTTGTGTTTTTAACTTGTCTGTGTTCTTGTTTGACTAACACTAACAATGGGGTCACAATCCAGTAAGTTTTCCTGTGAGAGAGAAAAGACAATTCAAAAATTAAAACAGAGAATGATCTACCTAAGAGAGAGAGGAAGGCTATGAAAAAAATATTGAAAACAAATCCTCATCCCAAAAATGTGTCAACTAAACCAGTTTCTCAAATGACACCTAGAGAATGGATTCAGTCCAAGATTGGATTTTATTATGTAGAGCCATTTTTGTCAGAAATTTCTGAATGGACAGACAACAGGTATCCTTGAGATGGAAGTTTTGAGAAAAGTAAATTAAATTTCATATGTGAATGTTTGATTGACAATGTCACAGTCCCCAATTTTAACTGGGACAAAGAGTACATGATAGACGTCTTCAAAGCTTGGGAGCTAATGGTAAACAATGGCCTGGAAACATTGCCAGAGCTGAAAAGGAAAAGAAAAATTGAATACCAAAATAATTCCTTTAATTATTTTTCCGGCTGTTGCAAATGTAACCACACAAATTCAACCATGGAAAGGACAGGCTAAATTGGAAATGTCAGAAAAGGAAGATCTTTTCTTCATTTCAATGTTTTTAAATGGACTGGACCAAAATACAGCTTACACTTTGAAAATTTCTGCTCCAGATATCTAATCTCTAAGCCCTACCAAACTGTTAAAGAAAATAAGAGAATCAGATGCTATTGGACTCTTTGCAGTCTCCAAAAACAAAATGCAGGCAGCACAAATTACTTCAGCAAACAGGGAGAATATGATAACTATCCCTAACATAACACCAAGAGGCAGGGGCAAAGCTATGGGATACAGGGCCCCTGGGCCAAATTGGCCCCCCTTATATAGGGTAGGATTTAACCAACTTCCTTTTAGGGGAAGAGGTTTCAGTCGTGGAAGGAGGGGACGCAGATCTCCAGTCATGGATGACATATGTTATTACTGCATGAGACCAGGACATTTCACTGGAGACTGTTTCTTGAAGCAACAGGATGAGTATTACAATTCACCAAGGCAGACCTTTAACCCCTCTCACATTTTTTCACAACAGGGTAACAACCCTCCTCCCATGCAGCAGACAACTGGAACTAATCCACAGCCTGGGGCAGACTCTGGAAACAGACCAGTCAATTTATTGTGGAATCCATATAGATACCGACAGGGGGAAATGGACGGTGATACTTACTCTAACATAATAATCAATAATCCATTCAATTTCATATTTCTGATGAACCATCTGAAGTGCATCTTAGTCCATCTTAAGTTTGTCTGTTTCAGGAAAAAGCATTCAATTTCTGGTAAGCACAGGAGCAACTATCTCTTGTTTGAGAAAGAACGATTTGATTTGTCCTTTGAGGAGCCAATCCGTCCAATTTGTCGGTATAAGTGGTGTCCCACAAAAAGAACATTATCTATTCCATTACCAATTGATTTGGAAGAAATCAAACTTCTTCATTCATTTGTAGTCAGTGCTACAACACCAATGTCCCTATTAGGAAGAGATTTGTTGACTGTTACGACTGTTGTCGTAATTTCTGTTAGTTTTGTGTGTTCTGTGTTTCCTTGTCTGTGTTCATTTGTCTCGTGTATGTAGATCGGTGTGTGTCATTGCAAACCGAGGATTGGTGGATCGACTTCGGGCCTGGCTGGTGATTGGCTGCTTCCTGGAGGTCACTGGCTATTTAAACGGCCAAGATGGCGGCCAGCGTTGGGCAGCAGGCGCATCTTCTTCCACATCTTCCAACCGGCCACACTTCAGCTATTCAGTTTGCTATATAGTTATGTATAATTAGTAGGGGTGGACTGCCAGTTTGTGTTAATTCCTTTTTCTCCTGTTTTTGTGTAGGTAGGGAGGTAAGGTTGATGTCTTTTGGTTTTTGTTTTGTTAGGTACGAGATATACTTCCCAGTTAGAATTATTTTGTTTGTTGTTTTGGCCTTGGTTCACCCTGAAGTCCTTAGTTATATAAAACGTTTTTAGTTCATTGTCACTTTTGTAAATAAACACTCTTTTTTGACGTAAAATATATCATTCTGTCTGTGGCTGCTTGGGATTTGGGGAAGACGGGGCAAGTTTCATGTTACGCCTGTGAACCCCTCGGCCAGGCATAACATTGACTAAACTTAATGCAGTGATTTCTTGCTCCCCTGATGGGATTGAAGTTTACGTTCCTGAGCATAAGATAGGACAACTGCTTTCCCATACCACTGGAATTTCTCATGTTGCCCGCTCAAGTTTGATGAATTTTGACTTAATTTCTAGGTTATTCCACATAAAAGAAATTAAAAAATTGGCCACAGGACAGGCAGCGGCTACTGCTAAAATTCTGAATCTGGAACCATGTGACCCACCATTCTCTAAGACAGAGGTTACACACAGTGACATTGAGGAGATTCCACATTCCTTTTTCATGTCTCCACATGGATTAGTGCACCTGTGGAAAAATACATCTGGTGGAATTCAAGCTTTTGTATGTGCAGTTGGAACAAATTTCAATGACATTGATCCTTTATTGAAAGCGTGTGTAGAGTACCTTCTAAGACCACCAGATAATATAGATCAAAATGTCAATTATATTGTCTTGTCTTATGGAGTGGAACCAACTCATTTCTTTATTAAGATTTTGCAAAACAAGACTAAACCACTAATTCTAAGTGGGAAAACAAAACAGGTTTCATTGCAGCCACCTTCCATACTAACCTCAGTTCCATATAAGTTATGGGCTTTGCATGCTAATCATGTAGGATTGTTGAAAATGCCTCCTTATCAAGCCAAAATTAATCCAGACAAATATCCAATCTACATCAAACAGTATCCACTGTCAAAAGAAAAGGAAGAAGGAATTCGACCTGTGATTGAAAGCCTCTTACAACAAGGAGTAATTGTTAAACGTCGATCAGAAAACAACACACCTATAAATCCAATTTTGAAGCCAGGAACAAACAAATACAGATTCACACAAGACTTAAGAAAAGTCAATGAGGCTGTGATTCCTGTTGCTCCTACTGTTCCTGATGTAAACGTCATTCTAGCGGCTCTGCCAGCCAGCTCACGCTTTTACACAATGGTGGACCTTAGCTCCGCTTACTTTTCTATACCAGTGCATCCAAACATTCAGGATTTGTTTGCATTTACATATAAAAATGAACAATATGTGTGGTGTAGATTATCAATGGGTTTTGCTGTCTGTAGCTGTTTATTCGGCAGCAGTTAATATGCATCTGTCGAAATTGACCGTACCTGGACCATCAAAGCTAATTCATTACAGTGATGACCTTCTACGGGTTTTTCCTTCCTCTAGATTCTTGCTTGTGTTGTACGTCGCTTTGGACAAAAGCGTCTGCTAAATGAAATTGTAGAATTGTAGAATTGTAGACCTCTTACTCTCCTCACCAAAGGAGGAGGATTGCGTCAAAGACTCTCTTGCTCTGCTGACACATCTGGCTGAAGGGGGACACAGAGCTTCTTTAGCCAAGCTACAGTTTTGCCAGCCAATTGTCAACTATCTGGGATATGTTCTAAAAGAGGGCTGCAGATACCTATCCCCTGAGCGTGTGAGAGCAATCAAAGATATGCAAAGACCCCGAACAAAGACAGAACTCTTATCATTTTTGGGTCTTGTGAACTACTGCAGACCATGGCTTGCTGATTATGCCACTTATGACGCAGTGCTATGTAAAGCCACGATTAAGGATACACCTGACATCTTGCAATGAATGGATGAGATGAGACAAGCATTCCGCCACATCAAATACCTCCTCTGCACTGCTCCTGCACTTGGCCTGCCAGACTATGATCTGCAATTCCATCTGTATGTTGCAAATAATGGCTTCTGATGTGTTAGCTGGTTTATAAGTTACCAGTAACATCAGCTCAAGCTACAGAATTGATAGCATTAACAAGAGCATGCACACTTGCAGAAAGCAGTGACAATTTACACTGATTCCAAATATGCTTTCTCTGTGGCACATGACTTCAGCAAAATATGGGAAAAAAGAGGTTTGTTACAACTGCACGAAGACCAATTCAGCATTCCCATTTAGTTCAAGATCTACTAAAAGCTTTGATGCTGCCTGCACAGATTGCAATTGTGAAATGTTTAGGACATTCCAAATTAAAGTCGAATGTGGAAAAAGGAAACAGTTTAGCTGACAAGCATGCTAAAGAAGCAGCATTACAAGCATAATTTCCATCTTGTTTAAACACCACTTTGACTGCGGTTCAATCTGTTGAGTTCCAGAGTCTGAAATGAAGCTATGGCAAAAGAAACAATGCTAAAAAGATGTTGACAATCTATGGACATTCACTGATGGTTGTGTGGCATTACCCAAATTGGCCTATCATTCTCTTATATCTTATGTGCATGGTCCAACTCACGTCTGTTATAAACCTGTGACTGACTATATTTCTAACTGTTCTTTACCATAGGATTGGAGAAATAGGTATCAGGATGAATGAGACCTCACCTGTGGATCTGACCCAATTACGAGAATTACAACAAAATTATGTCAAACAACTGTTTGCCTGTATTTCTAGTTATTCTCAGCAGGTGATTGACTCGCTGCCCGAACCAGCGGAGACACCAACGCACAATTCCAGCCAGGAGTGTGTTGGTGTGGAGCCTGAACACCACTGGAGGAGAACCACGCTAAGGGCTACCAACCCAAGTGCTTCTGGTGACTAGCACAGCTGTTAAGGTCAAAGGTCAACCAACATGGATCCACACGAGCAGGGTCAAGACCGCACCTCCAGTGCCAGCTGCAGAGATATAACAACCTTCAGTGAGAATGCCAACATGGAACAGGGAGAAGATCAAGAGAGAAGTGGTATTCAAACACAGCATGTGAAAAATGCTCAATGCAACTTCATTAATGTGTTGATGATACTTATTAGTGCATGCGGCATAATCTTTTTTGTATTTGTTAACCCGGTCCATGAGTCGGACCTAAGCATGACAGATAATGAGAATTATGTTAAGATAACTAGCATATGAACGAGAGAGGTATGAAAGGACAGTAGAAAGACTGAGCAAATGCAGGAAAAGAGCAACTACATAAAGAACACAAACATGAACCTTGTATGGATTCTGATTCTGAAGAAGCATTCAGTGGAGATTTAAGGCAGCAGAGACTCCGTTGACGGACAATATCTTATATAGACACTAAATGCATATCACCTGACTATGAGCCTTTTCTTAATGGTTGTGTTATGATGAGGTGTATTAATCGATGTACTGCATGATGAAAGTGGATTAAGGAAGTCGAAGAAAGTTAAGTGAATAAAGATCTTTGAAAAGTGAAATGATTTGATGTTATGAAGTAAAACTTTTGTATTATTCTTTAATTGATTTTGCATTATGTTTACAAGAGTATCTAGTAAGTTCTTTCAAGAGTGTGGAGAACCCAGATCTGTAATTAAACATTGTAACATTGTATCCCGTGTCATATCTTCTTTTGGGACCAAGACCACAATCTTCATCATATCACAAGGTGAGGCTGGATGTTGCTCCTAACATCTTGCAGAGTGCCTGCTAAACCTGGAATTTTAACTGGAGACCTTGATCAGACACAATGTCTACTAGGATGCCATGGATGCAGAACGCCTGTGAAACTCATATATCAGCGGTCTCCAGGGCAGGGAGTAACGTATAATGGCACAAAATGTACAGACTTAAAAAAGTGATCAACTATTGTCAGAATAACTCTTGGGTGGTGGCAAACCAGTAACAAAGTCCACAGTGATGTGAGACCAAGGATGACTACGCAAGGGCGGAGGGTGCAGCAAACCAGCAGGAGGATAATATGAGGCTTTACCCCAGGTGCAGACAATGCACACAAAACAAATTCCTTGGCATCACAGGCCATATTTGGCCACCAAAAATGCTGTTGTAAGAATTTAAGGAAGTGATGAAAATCATGGTGGCAGGTGAGCTTGGTAGGATCTGTCTGAATCATCTGAGCCTCCTTAACTTTCCTTTCAATATCCATCATAGCTTCATCAACAAAACAAGAAGGGGGTAATATGGGCTTGGGTTCCATTACAGCTGAATGATGAGAAAAGTGGTGGGAAAGGGCATCTGTTTTTTGGATCCTAGATGATAAGAGTCATTCTAACCAAAACCTCGACAGAACATTGATTGTCCAAACAGTTCCAGGAATAGGCAGTGCATTGCACATGACTCAATTGTTCTACAATAACCAGATTCCCCTACACAGGCAATGAGCCACTAATCAATGTGGGCATTGTTAATTTTGTGCCTGGGGAGACCAAGTACAGAGGCAGAAGTTGGTGAAGTAATGACAAAATGTTGAATTTGTTCATGATGATTGCCAGAAATTATTAGGGTCACAGGAGCTGTGTTGAGTGACTGTGGCTGCGAGTCAGCCATCAAGGATGTTATCATTTTTAGGAGTGGAAATGGGCTCTAATAAAATGCCAAGTTATTGAGCTAGCTCTAGGTCAAAAAAGTTGTCAACAGATTCAAACAAGTACCTACAAAGGTAGAGAACTACCAGAAAACTCCACTCAAACAGGACAGCTGGGCTGATGTTGGATAAAATATTTAGGTCTGGGCCAGTAGAGACCCCTGAACTCTATCTCAACATTAAACAAACTCTATCTTGCATTAAACTTATAATAATCCTAAACCTTGCAAATTCAAAGTGTAGGAAAGAAGTCACTCGAGAAGTCCAAGATAGCTCGTCCTTAAACTCCTCACTAAGATCCTTAATGAAAACTCCTCTCAAAGCCTGATCATCCCATCCCCTCTTTACTGCTAAGATGTGAAAATCAATGAAAAAAGAAAGCAAATGAAGCTGAACCTTGACGTGATGCTGACAAATGCTAAGCTGCTTCCTGGACCAGAATTAGGTGGTCAAACACCCTTCTCAGTTCTGAAATAAAAAAAGTATCACGATTCTAAACCCCCAACTTTACTCTCCCACAGAGCTTTTTGTTCCCACTGAGCTGCCTTTCCCCCAAGTAAATTTAACATGTAAGCTAAACAGGAACGGTCAGTGAATTTATTGTTAAATTTAGGGAAAAAGATAGGAGAAGGGGGTTGAGGTTCCTGAAAAATGCTGAGGGAATTGTGCTATGAAAGCACAAGGCACAAGTCAGGAGGACATTGCGGGGGCGTGTGGTGTCATGGCTGGCTCAAGGCCGCAAAAAATAATGGAAGGCAACACAGTTGAAGCAAATAATGAAGTTTGTTATTTTTTTAAACTAGCGAAAACAAATTAAATAACTCAGAAGATCATGAGATATGTAAGTCAGTAAATTAGTAATGTCAGCATGTATACATGTTTTTGAGAATAGTGTGGAATGTCCACCAGGACAGCATATGTGTATGTGGGGTCATCAGAGACCACCTAATAAGTCTCTGATTAGGACACTTCAGGGAACTCAAAATTGTGAGTGGGTTATGGTTTGTAAAGACATCCACCGGCAAACCTGAACCCACATACACATCAAAATGACAAAATGCCCAAGCCAATGCTAAAGTCCTCTCTTCAAATAGGCTCGGCAGCGCAGTGGCCTTGGTGCTGGAACAAGAAAGAGAGCACAGGTAAGTCAAGCAAGGACACAAACTCACACTAGAAAGTTCACTGGTAGTATACTAGAAAGCTTCAGGAACCTATTCTAACCATACTAGATGTGGAAACAATCTGGTGATGAGTGGTGAGGAGACCGAGGTATATATACTGCACTGATGATAATGAGACACAGGTGTGTCAGAATCAGAGCTCCAGCTACCAGAAAAATCATGCCCAGCCCATGCCAAGAAAGCACAGTACAGGAAACCACACAAACACTCCACAGTCTAACAACACATGGAAAGAAATCCTCATCCCACCATAGCATTAATATACTTCCGTTGCTCCTTTCAGACCATCCTCTAATTATCTTTTCTCTTGCAAAATTTCCTTGGCTCTCTAAAAGTCAAGAGATGGCGATTTAACATTACAAAATAGGGAATTTCTATTTAGCATTACTCAAAGTTTGAGTGGCATTGTGAGCTACGACATGTAAGCAGTAGTCAACCCAGAGATACTCTGGGAAATAACCAAGTGTAACATAGAAGGAGCTTTTACATCCTTTTTTTGCATCCGAAAAGAAAACTGCAAGAGAAAATTGAGGAATCTGTACATGAAATGGGTTTACCTGAATCCCAACCAAAGTCTGTTTATACTAATTTATATTGAGGATAGGCGGATATTGTTATCAACTGCACAGGAAGAATTTCTTGACTTGAAATTCAGAGAAAAATGCCATGAATTTGCAAATAAACCAAGCAGACTCCTGACATTAAAGTGAAAGCATTCCCAACAATAGACTTTCATGGACTGCAGCAAAACTACTGATAGTGTATTATGTACACATCCATTTGAAATCAACAAAACCTATACTTCTTTTTGTTCAAATGTATAAAGTTCTGAAGCATCAGAACTTTATACATGTGTCATCATATGGTGAGTTCACTTAACCTACCTTTTCTCTCAGACATGCAGGCCTCCCAACTAGATGCTCCTATCACCTTGAAAGAACTTACTAGATACTCTTGATTCAGTGACTGAACTTAATTCTCCAAATCTGGATGGAATTCCTCCTGTATTGCTTTCTTATGTATGGCTCCTAATAGATCCTGTTCTCCTTGACTCTAATAACTTTTCATTCAAATTTGGTTCTTGCCATAGGGATTAAAAAAACAGCACCTGTATCACTTCTTAAAAGGGGTAAGGAACTACAATAATGCACCAGTTACCATCTGTTATCTACTTTTAACTCTGATTTTGTGTGTGTTTAACTGTGTCCCAGTAACGAGAAGTTGGGAAAAAGTCTCTCAACCTCAATTGAAACCTGTCTCATCAAGTTCTGCATTATAAATCTGTGCACAAGTTTTATGTTACACCTGAGCACAGGTTTAAATTAAAATTGGTAAACAATGACTTACGCACTAAATGCTCCAGATCAGGGGAGACTATTTACTATGTTTTATTTATGTTTTGATACTGCTATATCATCAAAATCTTTTTGGCATATGTAAATATGATGATTGCTAGAATCATTGAAAAAAAAACCTTCCCACATTTTTTCTGTCCACATGAGAGGTCAACTGCTATAATCATCTGTGCTTGGCTCCACACTGTAACTTATTGGTCAAGAGCTATTAAGATTGTTAGAGGCTTAACTAATACCAAATTCTTGTCTTTCATTTTGTACAAACCTTTCTATTAAGGACCATGGGCCGTGGACTTAGATTTTTATGATTATATGTGTATATTTTTAATTACATTGTGCTTGTAATATTATGTATTTTTGTGGTTTTATACATTTGTTTTTTTTCTTTTTTTCCATTTTACTTGTTTGCTTTCTCATTCTTTGTCTCTCTTTCTCTTTATTTATTTTCTCCCTACTGTTTAGCTCCAGTTCCTAGATTGGATCCCTTTTTTGTGCTTGGTGACATTTTTGTCTTGTTTGCATTTTGTCAATAAATAATTGATAACCAAAAAAAGTATGGTTTACCGCCAACCGTTTTGTTTTCTTTTTAAAAAAGAACTATAAAATTAATTAAATTTATCCCCTTTCTCAAGTCTTGCTCAAATATATCTCCTTTTAAATTGGGATCTGCTTTGAAAGTTTAATTAGTTCTTCTTTGGGAAATGCTACACCCCACAAAGTACCAATACTTTTTCTTTAATCCTGCTGACAAATGCTAAACAAACTAATAAAACTAAAACAAAACCTCTAAAGTGGTAATTTTGTGTGTTATATGTGTTTTTACATACCATTCTTCTACACTGTGTGGTAATCCACATATCCCCATGTACATCTTTGTTGTGGTAATTTGTGTACATTTTTACAATATTGAATATATCTTTGCCATACTCTTGTGGAAAAATACACCTAGAGGAGGGGTATGGTGAGGAGGAGGGAGAGAGCTCATGCACTGGAAGGGTACACTGTATCCTGCACCCTGACTGAGCAATTACTGTAACACTGCTGGTCTGTTGACATTTCTGGCGGAGTTAGTGCACCCTGACTATTGAGCGCCTGCTGGGATACAGCCAGTCTTTTGATCTCTCTGGCGATTGTAGTACGTATTGCCACCCAGAGCAACTAATCAGCGACCACTGTGGCACATTGAATTTCCTGACCTTAGTGGAATGTACCTGTAAGAACTCCAATGATAACAAAAGCAAAGAATAAGAGTTTATAGAGTGTATTTTTTACCAGAGTCCAGTTTGGTTTCAGGACCATCTAGGGTTTGTTGCCATATTTCATAGGTAATACACATTAACTCCATTGCACTAGGTTCTGCTTATCTCTAGTGACTTATTCAAGATATTTTTGAGACTCCCCCAGCCACTAGAGAAATATTTTGCATCATCAAATTTTGTCAGGGATCCAGATCTATAAACTGGACTAGCTCTGGACTTCTTTCCTCCAGCTCTTCCTTGGCAGAGGTAACTGTGTCATCTCTATATTGCCAGAGCCCCAGATTTTTGAAATGTTCAATTAACTGTTGCCAAAAATAATTTCAAGCTGTGTCAGCTACGTAGGTTGTGTCTAGGTGTGCTCTGACCGAAAGTGATGAACGTTATGAACGCTGAAAAATTACACACAGTCACAAAGTCAATGTAAGGACACAATAACACGTGATCCATCACCCCATCGCTTGCAGTTTGAAATATTGAACTTTTCGGGCGACTTCGCGTGGCGCTGTGCTGTGACATCCAGTCAGCAGTTGAGTGATGAAGCGATTGACACGATGAACCAAGTATGATCCAAATTTAGTAACTTGACGTGATACTGGCATGTCTTGCGATAGCATCGCTTTCATTGTTTTCTGTCTGAACACACCTTCAAGTTCATGACAATATCTGCTTGTTTATGCCTCCAGGTAAACCTGAATATCAACCAGCTTGGAGAGGCCACTTGCATGGGAGAAAACTAAAAATGCAGTCACATATAGTCAAACAGTGGCTTACACAATGCCATGAAAGTTTGGAGATGTGGATAGCTGTGGATTGCTAAAGCAACTATATAACCTAGGCTTTATTCTAAAATTTTATATGCAGGAAATATGAGTTTTAAAATCTAGTAATGGCTGCCATGTCAAGTTACCAATAGTTTTCTGGCTGTTTCTACCATATTTGTGTATATAATGGCTTATTTGACAAAACAGTCATTAAGAGCCAAATGTTGCTAATGTTGGATATGTGTTTTAATGTATGTGACATGGATTTTTTAGATTTTATTGGTTTGTGTCATGGGAGGGATGCTGAATTTTCCCCCATATTTACAGAAGTGCACAGACAGGTTGGGTGATGATGTAAGGAAGAGAAACATTTTGCTAAAGAAATTAGCTGTTTGTTTTGTTGCTAACCCTTACTCCTTCTCTGCCATATGCTCAGTGCATTTGCTCCATTATTGCCAATTTTTTAAAATATTATTGTTATGTGGAGGGACGGAAGGGAGGATCAAGGAATTCTATTTGAGGCTTTTGGCTATTTGAGGAAACAATGAGATTTTGCAACTTAAGCTCATACAATGTACAAAATGGAAAGACAGAATGAAAACCAAACACCAGAGAGAAAATACCAAAAAAAACCCTAAATAACTTATTTGGAGGACACCAGGGACACAGGGAGGACTTGGAAAAAAATGCGGGACCAGGAAAGGAATTGGAAAAAAATTACAACTAAAGAGGAAGAAACAGAATTATACACACAAGGGAGAGAAAACAAACAGGAGACAGGCAAAACTTATGATCGCTAAAAAGAAAAGGCAAATTCAAAAATACAGAACAGGATACAAAACATGACAAAGGGGAGGAGAAACTACCAAATAAAAGAAATGACTAAACTCAAACCCCAAACCCCAAACCATTACAACACATCAACACAATACATCCACCATTCTATGTAATTGTTTTGTGCCTAAGATTTTCTTCACAGAAGTGAAATGACAACTCTGCATGACTAGTTCATCACATACCACTGTCCCCTATCAAAATGATTCCTCGCTGGTTGTCACCATGCCTCTCTCTGTATCAAACATAATTACTCAGGAGCTTTGTGTGGAGTGGAGATATTATTGCACTTGTACTATATGCTGTTATAAATAAATGAAGGCAGAAGGGGGGCCAGAGGTCAGGGTTTTATTTTTTGAGCCCTTGAATTACAAGATGCTGAAAGGTTATTTTTGATTGTTTCATCCAATAACACCAAAATTAAATGCCTGCCCCTGCTTTAACTCTGTTAATATAATCCTCTGATCTTCTCCATCAACAGCTAATAAATGATCTTATCACAGGAAAATAATCATGTTTAGTTTTTACTGCCATTTTTTAGCAA
Source organism: Acanthurus leucopareius (assembly GCA_029814765.1). Lineage (NCBI taxonomy): Eukaryota > Metazoa > Chordata > Actinopteri > Acanthuriformes > Acanthuridae > Acanthurus > Acanthurus leucopareius. Next base: position 7,917 of record JAQMCX010017165.1, on the reverse strand, counting down.
GGTTGTCAGTGATTATTTGTATGTAAAAAATAAGTATGCTGTGGATAAGAAATGGGGTTCCCAAACTTTGCCATGCCAAGAACCCCAAACTGCATCATTCACAGGCGGGATCCCCCTACTGCAATTTTTTTTCAAATGCACATACATTATATTAGCAAATATCAGACATACACCTTCTTAATATATTTTATTTATTTTATTGATAATAATCAGTCTTTTCATCTTTTATAAGCTTTTCTAATCATTTTATTTAACAGTTTAAACATGAAACAAATTTTCTTTTACATTTTTTCTCTTTCGTCAGGCCAATTTATTAATTACATCCAGGGTCATCTGTTATGAACATTCTGTCATCTCTGTCTTAACATCTGAAAATACATAATTTAAAAAAACAAGTGTCATGAATAATGTTTTTAGTTGATTTTTTTCACCTCCCCCTTGTTTTTACCTCAAAGTGCCCCCTGGTGGCCTCCCAGTGGGCTGCAGCCCCCACCTTAAAAAAAAACTGTGGATTTGAGGAAGGTCTGAGAGACCTCAAAAAAATTAGAATGACGAAAAAGACTCACTCAATGCTACTGTTTGATTCCTACTTGAAAAACATATAAAACAGTGGTTAATAATATACTCAACAATCAGCATTATTAGTTCCATACAGCAAAGACCAATGAAAACATAGGAGCCCTATATAAAACAGTCAAACTTGGCCTTTCTTCAATTGAACACAAGCTACTGAGTCATAATATTACACCTTCAGTGAATAAGAGGTAAACTTCTCAGTAAAACTATTGTTCCTACCTGAAGTTAAATGACATTCTACATCTGAGGATTCTTCTCCGACAGTATGTTGGTGATAAACTAATCTCTCTAGGGAAGGAAGTGCTGTAACACTGTTGACGGGATGGAATCTACAACTCACTGACTGACTATCCATCTCTGTGTCCCATCATTTATCAGGTGCTACATTCCTTGCTTACGCCACACATTACCAGACAGAGTTTAAATACTGTCAAAAAATGAGTCATAACAATTTAAGAGCTTTTTCCAACTTTGGTGATGCCATTGCATGTGGAGCATTTCATAACAGTTTTTTTAAACAAAGTTTCCTTTTTAAATTGGAACGTTTATAATAGCAATAGTTAAAATTATATTTTATTCAATTATACATGGAGATTTTTAAGGATTCTCTAAAAAAATCTTTTTTCAGCAAAGTCATTCGCGTTCTTGTATATCAGGTCCTTAAATCTGAAATAATTAAGTGTTCAAATGGGCAGAATTCTTCAGCTCTTTTATTTGCTTATTATTAGGGTTTCAGTCCCCCAAAGGGCAGAATGTTAGTTATAGATTGTAACCCTAGCTTCTATAAGTATACCATCTGAGAGTTGTGGCTATGGGGTTTATCACTCACGCCTTCCCATTCCTAAAGATTTCTTCCACACTACTGTGCCCCTACAATGGCCTCTCCCAGGTACACCAGAGCAGTATGAAACACTGTGAGGACTTGAGATCTGCTTCTAGCTAAAGTCAGTTTTTTCTTCAGCTGACAAGGGTGGGAAAGTAGAGCCTGCGGTTTAGAGGGCTGAGCCAATACTCGTAGAATCTGGGGTTTCAATCCATAACCAACATTTACCCTCTAAGAGCTGTCGCTATTGAGATAAGGGCAAAGCTGATGTGATCATTTCCCCACTGGACCATGAGAGCCAAAAGCATTAACATGCACCAGTTCACAGGCACTTGACACACAATGCATAACAAGGAAGTAATTAAATGTTCCAAGGCTCTCCACCTACACAGTCTGACAGACTGATCGGAGAAGACAAGCAAGCCATAAGCATATGACAGACATGCATACACCTGCTGCTGTAAGAACAGGGACGAAAATTTACATACATGAAGTGTCTAGAACACAAGAGCCACAGAAGGAGAGCAATAACCCATTCATGATTCTAGAATGACAGAGCAGTGGTATGGGATAAGCACACACGAGCACACTATAAAACTTACACACCGTGAATATGTTTGCACACTGTGTCCAAGACTAACAGTGTCCGGCTAATCATCAAGTATGCTCAACACTGAATGAAACAGTGAGAACATAGATGCATCACATAGAAAGAAATGTATAAAAGAGCATGGTGAAGTTCATGATTTCATGTACAAATGTTTTCTACTGTCATCCCTCCAAGGAGCGGCGTGGAAGAGAGCTCTGGTGGAGTGAGCAATACCAGGTATTAACAGCTGGAGGAAAATTAACACAGGAGGTAGAGGATATGATGTAGGGTTTGTGTCCCACTCCACACACCAGTGCCAGAAAGCAGACCATTTTGCTAAGTAAGACATGGCAGTGGATGGAACTTTCGCACCATGAATAATAGGCACCTCCTCAGGGGGCAGACCTAGCTTCTCCAAACGTTGCCATTAGGGATCCAAACCCATAAATGCTGACTTATCACCAGAGATTGTAAGATCATGCTGTCCAGCTGTGAGAAAATGTCCTGTGCCACAGGAGGTGCCATGGCTTTCCCGAAAGCAACTGTAATGGTGACGAGAACCATGATGTGCTTGTGTGCTCTGGGGCCACCAGGATGACTGTCAGTCCCTTCTCCTGAATGCGGGCTAAGAAGCAAGGGATCAGTGGAAAAGTGTACAGAACAGCTTTGGGCCACAGTTGGTGGGAGAATGCCCAACAGCTTTAAGTTCCTGTGAATCCAGAGGGCTCATGGGAACGCACTGAGTGTTCTCCAACAGGAAGCGAACGAGTCCTCTGCCCTCCTGAACTTGTCCCTTGTTGTCTGGATAAGAGGGGAATTTAGCTTTAATCAGATCTGAGAAGCCCCCACATGACATCATGTCCACATGATATGCTTGCCCTGAATGTAGACCACTCTGATGGTGTACAGAATCTGAATCACCAAGGGTTACAATACGACAAATCTGGCAGCAGGGTGGAGGGGAAAGTTAGGATACACCTCTTGTGACAAATTGGGTCTAGGCATATGCGATAGAAACATCTCTGAATCTTCCTGGAGGAGTGGAGGAGATCCAGAGGGACCACCATGTGACTGGCTGACATCACACCTAGTAAGTGTTAATAAGCACAGAGAGAGCTGAGACCACTTTGTGTGGCACGATGCGCAACAGAAGAGTGTACGGTGCTTCCAGCCTGGCCGTAGATAACCTCCCTGGAGTATGCCATCACAATCAGGTCGTCCAGATAGAAAAGCACCCTGACACCTTTCTGCATAACAGCACCAGGGCTGCTTCAACACATTTGAAGAATATGCGAGGGGCCAGGGAATAACTGAAGGATAAATAAGTTTATTTTTAAAAAAGTAAATACTTTATTATAATAAAGTAAATATATATATTTTTTTATTTTAAGCCAAAAGACAGCCCTCTTGACTTCTGTGTGAGCCAAATATCTGCTCACCACAGCTCATGGGAGGGCCAAACAGAAAGGCTGCAGTGGTTTGTCAGTAGGAACATGAAAATACTCATTTTCAACATTAAATTCATTCTGGGAAGAAAAACCTCCACTACTATGCATCAGTGCATAGTACCTTTGCTTAAAAAGTACTCTTGATCCTGAAGTCTCAGCCAACATCAGACATACTGTATATCTAATCTAATCATCCTTATATCTCTAAGATTCAAGGGAAAGCTGTCACTAATCAGTTATGTGACCTCCTGCATAACCAAAGCTTATATGAGGAATTTCAGTCAGGCTTTAGAGCACCATACCATAGCACAGAGACTGCATCGGTGAAAGTAACTAATGATGTGGTATCAGACAAGGACTTGTTTCTGTACTTTTCTTGCTAGATCTTAGTGCTATATTTGACGCGATTAACCACGGCATCCTACTACAGAGACTAGAATATTTCACTGGTAATGAAGGAACAGCATAAAGTTGTTTTAAGTCCTATTTATTAGATTGCTTTCAGTATATACATGTCAACGATGATTCCTCCATACATACCAGAGTGAGCCATGGAGTACCACAAGGTTAGGTGCTTGAGCTAAATCTACTCACCTTACCACCCTATTCGTCCCCTAGGCAACATTATTAGGCAACAATTTGATCAATTTCCATTGTTATGCAGATGATACCCAACTTTACTTATTCATGAAACAAGATGAAAGTGATCACTTGACTAAACTTCAAGCACTTCTTAGGGATGTAAAGACTTAGATTAGTTTTCTATTATTACACTGACAAAACTGAAGTATGGTACTTAGCCCTAAATGACACAGAAACACATTATCTCATGACATAATCACTTAAGGTAGTTTTACTCTTGCATACAGTTTCATTGCATGAAATCTGGGGGTTATTGTTGATCAGGACATGTCCTTTAACTCCCATATTAAACATCCTATCCTTTCTTGGACTGCCTTTTCACATCTCTGTAACATCCCAAAAATCAGGCCCATTCTATCCCAAAATTATGCAGAAAAACTACTCCTACATTTGTTAAAACATATTTCTCCAATTTCAGCTTCCTTGTATTGGCTACCTGTGCAATCAAGAATAGAATTAAAAATCCTTTTCCTTACCTACAAAGCTCTTAATGGTCTGGCTCTATCATATCTAAGTAAGCTTTTTGTATCCTTTTAGATGCTGCTAGAATGCTGGCAAAGGAATGATATTTTCTTCATTCTTTAGTTGACTGCTACTGTAAAGCACTGAAAAAAGGGAGCAGATCTAATTTCCTAATCAGTCATATGTAAACTGCATTATACCTGGAGTGTAAAACAGACTTCAGCAAATCAGGAACCAGCAAAACAATCTTAATCCAAAGTGGTAACATTATGGTTTGAAGAAATTACACCATATTTCATATATAATTAAACTTCAGCCTGATCAATGAATTTGTCATTTGACATACTTGACAACACCAGAAAACATTATATTTGTAAAGGTAGGATTAAGCAAAACACAGAGAAACCATGACCTAAAGAATTTCAACAATTAACTTCAGGAAAATGCCTTTCTTTTAGCAGAAAAAGTCAATTCTACATTATTTAGGTTATAGGTTACTGTTTGCATGGACTTACAAACACGTAAGCAAGTTAAGTGCTTGAGGAGTGACACTAAACTTATCTACTCTACTTTGCTCCAATAAGTATATAATACTTAATATTAAAATATGACAAACATGCTAATCTGCAATAATGACAGTCAAAAAAAGCTAAAAAAATAAATGCATGATCTCATACAACACAGTCTTGAAGGTAAGAATCGAATTATCATTTACCTGGAATGTTTGCCTTGTCATCCTGAAATGTGAGACAAATGGCAGATCCCTATAAGTGGAAACCACAGTTCCCACACAGCCTCTGACTCTTATACTGTAAGTTGTAAGGATTGTTAGGTTGTAAAGGCAGTGGCTGTTTCATCAAGCACATTTCGGACAGCTGAAAAGTATTGAAATATGTTATTAGGCTCTGAAAAATTTCTTAATAAGAACAAAAAGAATGGTCCTCACAGCTGACATGCTTCCAACACTTGCGTTGAACAACAGGGTGTTTAACGCACCACTGTTCCCGTTCAGAAAAAAGGTTTTGCCAAGTTTTGTGCACACTGAACGCAGCCCTTGTCTCCATTCATGCACATGCAGCTAGCCAACTATTAAAAGCAGAACACTCACAAATTATCATTGTGAAGTACTAGCACTAGAAAACTGGAAGCTGGAAACTAGAGAAGTGAGCCAACTGGACCATCTCATGTTTATTGTTTATTATTTATTATTATGAATCTGTGAGTTGAATTTTACTTCAGAAAATTGTGATGGTCTCTAAGCATCAATGTTTGTTGAAGCTAATGCAGCTACTGCTATCAAGCCATGCTGTCCACCACAATTACCCAACAGTTTAAAATTGTGTAATGAATTAGCATATAGCAGGGCTGCCAGGAGCAGGTAGTTGTTGTTTGATTCACTTGGTGACAGCTTGCTGTCCAAGAGTGATCAAACAACTGCTCTTTATCTCATTTAGTCTATCGTGTTAGGGGAGGGTTTGTGTTGCCACCTCCGGTATGCACTCAATTATGGCGATACACTTCGCCCAGCACACTCCCTGCCCATGAAGGGGAAAGTACCAGAAATTCCAGAATCAGCAGAATCTCTTATCACTCCAAATGTTTTTATAGTCTGTGTTTCCCCTTTGTATTGGTCAGTTTGTCCGTTGTTGTTCCCTGGCCCTCTCACAATGAAACAACCAACACCAAAGCAAAGCAGAAAATACACTCTGTGACACAAAAAACTATTAAGAAAAAAAATGCAGAAAAAAAAAATAGCAATATATTCAAATAAATATAACACAAAATTATAGATCTATAATTGCAGTACTGACAAGAGTTAGCACAACCACTTTAAGTCCTAATTATTATATTTTCTTTTCTTTTCATTTTACTTTCTACATTCTTTTCATTTTACATTCTTTTTTTCTATTATTCTGCTTTTATATTCTTAATTGGCTCTTGCACCTCTTCCTCTTTTTCTGTATTACTGCTTGCTGTGGCCTGGCTGGATGAAGCAGCTCCATGTGCTGTGGTAACTATCAGTCTCAAACACTCCTGTCCCATGTCCCAGCTTTGTTGTTCCATCCTAAACTCCACCATATTTTCGAACTGCTAGCCACGAGTTCTACTGCAGTTTATAGTGAAGTCCAGTCTCATCCATAGTTGGCACCAGGCAGGAAGCAAAGCTGATGAGCTAATGTTATGTTTTTTTAAAAAAAATTGTTTGCTCCATGTCCTGAAATACTGTGTTGGTGCAGTTTGGACAAACATATATTTCCCTATAATTTAAAATGAAAATGTACTTATAAAGATCTGTCCCTTATCAATACAGTAGTGATGGCAATTAAGCAAGGTAATTAAATCAAGTGGAGTCTTCATGGTATGATGTGCCTGATGCATTCTGACCACATTTCTTTGAATTTTTTTAACTGCATTTTATAGAAAATGTTCGTCTTTCCATTATGTAAATTTCGTAAAAGAATTTTAACCACTCTTCTTATGTTGGAGCATCTAGTTGTAAGGGTTTCCTCTAACAAATAATATTCCTATTGCTGTATACTGTATATTCAGTGCTGTAGTTGCCATTTATATTGTCAGAGCATTAAATACTGATTTTAAACAAAGTATCCTAGCAACTTTTGAGCTTCACTCAAGTAGAATGTTAGTATTGGACAGGCTCAAAAGAAATGATAATGGTCTACTACATTTGAACAACTTAATATCCAACAATTTATTCTAGCACCTTAAAATTTCTTCTGAGCAGGGGTAATTAAGAATCTCATAATTTTTTTTTCCATCCAAATTCCTTCCAGCTCTGTACTATACAAGTATTTCCCCAGTCATTTCAAGATACTACCATGCCCCCTGCTCTTTCCAATTTACTTCTAACATAATGAGTGTTAAAGGCTTTCAAGGGTCCTGGAAACTTACGTATAATCTGAATTTTATACTATCTACACTAATGGATTTGTACGTTGCCACAGACATTTAGTTTATAATGTCTGCTCTTTCTAATCCATTAGTCATAATTTTCCTTACCTGATGTCTTATTTGTAAATGTATTAAGAAATCCTGCTTCTCCAGTCCATGTCTCTTGAAAATTTCAAGGGAGTGGTGTGAGACAACTATAAAATTTGGTATTGATCCGAAACCAATCAAAAATGCAGCTATCACCGATACCAATAACAATACTTTTGCTTATCAAAGCAGCTTATATGCTTTCATGTATGGGAGCAATATGTCATAATATGGGGTGCCGTCTTTCGTAAGAGATTCTATGGATATGATAAACATTTTGAAAATGGTGGACAATTTAAACATAGATTCTCATCTTGTCACCTTGGATATACAAAACCTATTCACAAATGTGGATCACATAGGAGGTTTGGAGGCGCTTA
>JAQMCX010017164.1:0-21667 GCA_029814765.1 Acanthurus leucopareius | reverse complement strand
CACACACACACACACACACACACACACACACACACACACACACACACACACACACACACACACACAAACACAAACATACACATAAGTACTGCAAACACAAACACATAACTGTTAAAAAGGTGAGCTTATTGACTGATTAATTCCTCTCTGTGTGACCCTCAGGTCTAAGTCAATATGAGACACCAGGACTGGATGAGGCCTCAGCGTCTCTAGCTCTCAACTTCAATTAGAAACATCTCACCATAGGAAGTCATTTTAATGCTACCATTTCTTCATAATTTGATTTAAATAGGATCAATATCTTTCAAATTCATCACTCTTTGGTAGGAGAGCTATACTGATTTTGTCAAATGTTTCACTCTTGCATCAAACCCTCCAATATTTTGTCATGTCTACATCAAAATATGCTTGTGTAAAAGTTACAGAAGCAGATGGTCTCTTACTGTAATATACACATTATCAGTAATTCATTGCTATTGACTTATAAAACAGTCCATTTAAGGTAATTTAATTAAGATAGGAGCTAGTATTCCACAATTTTACATGACAATATCCTCTGAAATATAAATATTACAACCCATTTTAAGTGGAATATATATTGTTTTGGGTTTATTTATGGCAGAAATTTTGACGTAATCCAGGATGTAATTTTGAGTATGAGTAAGAATCCCCAACAACTGTGACAGCATCATGTGATGATACCAGCTCTGTGTCAGTGGTGCAACACAGAGAGCAGAACACAAGATTAGCGTGTAACAGGAGACAGAAGGGGATGAACCCTGTGTGTGTGTGTGTGTGTGTGTGTGCATGTGTGTGTGTTTTTGTGCGCATGCAGGGTGAGAAGGCTAGTTAAGAGGGCAGAAGAGGAGGGTGGTGGTGAGGCTCTGATATCCGAACAGCTGTCCGCAATTTGGCTCCGCTGCTGGTACAGCTTTGAACAAATCTGTTTCAGCTGCTAAATTGCAAAGTTATGTGTCAGTGGAGTGTGTGTGTGTGTGTGTGTGTGTGTTCACACAGTAGACAATAGAGTTTTTTAACTGGCTCCAAAATTGAGTCCAAGGACATCATACTTTTTAATGTGCTCTATCTTGAAATGCATCTGTTAATGCTACTCTCATGATCAACATCTTGATCAGCAACAGCACATTGTAATGCTAATATCCTGTTTGGTTTTGAATTACATTTAAAAGAAGACATAATAAGCTGGTGAATAAACATTTTTTTTAAATCTTGGCTTATAATATGGATAAAAATGAATGGACAGAGGGAGTTAAACAATTGAACCACTCCTGAAACAAGAGAATTTCTGAGCGATTCAGTAAAACACTGAGGCATCACCATTTCCCAATGGAGCATCTGAGACTTTTTATAAGGTCTTAAAAGTTCACAGCAAGCTATACTGTATGGTGTGAATCTAATAAACTTGGGTACGACATGAAGCTTTCTGTGTGCAGATTGCATGATGACAATGCAAACTGAATCGCAGCCTACAATTTTCATCTATTGGCGTCAATGCATAATGATAAAATGGCATTGGCTTGCACCATCCATCTACACCGTTAAGCATTTAATGTAAGCATCTACTGATATGATCTGTCATCTCCCAACAAAACACACAACACGCAATGTAACAAACAAAATGAGTGTTATGACAATTGGGATAATTTAAGCTGGACAGTGTCTTGTCAGAGAGGGCTTGTATTAACACAACATACTAGGGTTCTGCTTGTGGTCTGCTTAGGTATTGTATTTGTCAGTATTGCTGATCATTTCATACTGCATTTCTGTCGGCTGGTTAGTTGAGGTCGATCACAGCAGCAGTCAGCAGCATTCTATTTAGACACCAAGATATCTGTAAAGCCTAATAATAGGGTTAAAACTTTTGGATTTGAACATGCCAATAGTATACATGCAGGTATAGGGCGTAAAGAAAAGGAAGGACAAATCATGCCATATGGAGTTCTTGTTTAGACAATGTCCCACTGTTTGTTATTAAGCCTGAGAAAGTGAGCTTGAGGGAAGAGATCATCTACGATCCAAGCAATAGTTGTGTGGTTCAAAAATCATTTTTTGTTTGCTACAAGATGTGACTTATATAAGCTCAACAACACTATTAAAATCAAATCAGGGTGGCTGTAGCTCAGGAGGTAGAGCGGGACTCTGCTAATTGAAAGGTTGGTGTTTCAATCTCAGCATCCTCTAGTCTTTATGAAGAAGTATTTTTGGGAAAGATACTGAACTCCAAGTTGCTTGTTGTGGCTGTGCCAGCAGGGTGTGAAAGTGTGTGTATGGGTTCTGATCAGTAGGTTGGCACTTTGTAGAATAGCCACCTGGCATTAGTGTGTGAATGGGTCAATGCTGACTTGTGTTCTAAAGTGCTTTGAGTAATAAAAAATTAGAGAAGTGCTAATGATGAGATGTAACTTTTAACACAATCAACGCAGACTCCTCCCCTCCTCTCTGCAACTGGATTTCTTCGAAAGAAAATGACAGAAAATTATTTCACTGAGCATCACACACTCGCTCACTTACACACAAACACACTCACACAAAGACAGCATACACATGCAGCATGCATGCGTGTGCGCAGAAAGGAAGTGGTTGAATGTGACTGTCAGTGCCATTTTCAAACCCTACTTTATCCGTGAGTATTTCTGCATGAGCCACAGATTTACATCGACAATGATGATCTTTCACTGATCATCCCAGTTCCCAGAGCTACAGAGTAATTAATTGTGGCATCTAAAATATTGAATTTTGGAAATGATACTCTATTATTAGTGTTAATGTTGCTGTTGGGGACATCGTTCACTGCTTAAAAAATGTAAAGTCTGAAATACTTACGTTTAGCAAGTAGGCTATTAAGTACGAAAAATAGACACTATTGTCAACAGAGAGCGATGTATTGTGGTCATTGACCAACTAATTTCATCCTGTTTTTCCAGGACTTCATCTGTTAGAATCCAGGGTTGCGATGGTGGACAGGTACAATGGGCAGAGAACACTGGCTCTTAAAATGAAAATATTGTGTTTTGGTTTTGGGAGCCCCCTGTAAAATGACATTCTATATTTCAAGGGACTATCCTAATAATAATACATTCAAAACATTCAAGTAAAACTCTGCAGATGAGTATTCCTAATGAATAGAGCACATTTAAATATTTACAATTATCTGGCTCAGACACAGGTGGTGTGTCTGTGTCTCTTCCACCACTCATGCCCAAAATGGAAGGAGACCATTAACACAGCCACACACTCCTCAGTCTGCATCAGTGCCCAGTTGGGATCTGGCTAGTCTCCTTCAGTGCTGCACTGAGCAGGAACTGTTTATGGTGGTGATTTTGACCTGACCTTTTTTTCTTCACTAAATGTAAAGAATTGTGATATAAGCTCTCATATATTTTATATGACTTGTGCAATATCACAGATGCATAAATTAGCCTAAACATTCAAACCTCAGCTGGAGTTCTTTTGTTGATGCCAACACTGCTGACCACAGCAGTGATTTCCATTAATGCTGCTGCTTTCTAACTACTTTTGATGCCAGTTTTTGGGCTAGCAAACAGAACTGACTTTTGGACTTAATTTCAGCATCTGAGAAGTTTTCTCCTCTTGGCCGTGTTGTGCAACTCCATGTTCTAAACTCACAGAGCCAGGCCTCTAAACCCTGAGTATACAGGGGCTTGATATTCAAATTGCAGCCGTTTTCAGCTGCCACATTTGTCAACACCCAATCATTCATGCACTGTGATTGGCTACTATACAAATGTTTAGTGAATCAAACATGTAACCTGGCATAAGATGATTTTTGCACCTGCATCTACACCTGTTTCGCTCGTTTGATAAATGTGAGCAACTCTGAGGATATTGGATGAACCTTTCTTGCTTTTTGATGTGCTGTGAGAATCTTACTGATCTCGGCTTTTGTTGTGTGGCCTCTCTCTATTCATTTCCACAGCAAAAGGCATATGCACAGTCAGCAAAAGTTAAATGTCTGCCTGTGCGTTATCTCCTTCCTAACTTACATATTGTGTTAAACTACTTGGAGAGAGTAGGTCCATTTTCTAATATGCCTATTTACTCATGCATATTTAGATAACTGTCAACACATGCTTGGATGCAGTCTTGTTGGATGAGCCATCTTAACTATAATCTTGTTATTTGAGTTGTATTATCCAAAAAATGATGCTTAAAAAAAGATTTTATATGGAATAAATAATTCACACTAAATTACAGTTAATAAAAAAAAAAATCCAAAATAGTCCAGATTTGCATTTTGAAATCTTAGAAACTGGACTTTTTTATGTTTGATTTACTATATTTAATTATAAGAAAATTATCCTGAATGCTAATTTGAGAAAAAATGAAAAAAGGCTACTTTTTTTAAATGCAGCAAACATTAATAAATAATAAAAAAAAGTATTTTTTTTTTACTTTTTTCGAGATTTGTTGCTGAATAAGAAATCAACTGGGACAGAGGTGCATAGCCTTCTACAAAATAAACAGTCAGCAAATTAAAATTGATTGTTTTCATAAAACATTGAAAGTTTTGGCTTAAAGGACTCTCTGTTCAATTTGTCATTTGAACAGCTTACAGTTTTTTGGTTTCACTCCTCCATTTGACCACGATAACACATTTAACCACAGATGGCTGAGGTGTATCACTAAAAGCACGCCTATCCTAATCCTCGAGTGTGTGTGTGTGTGGGGGTGGGTGTGTATGCAAAGGTTTTTGCCAAACCAGAAGAGCTGAGGGCTGCTGCCTCAGTGGTAATGAATGTCAAGAGGTACACTTACAATAAATTAGCCATGCTTGTATTTTACCTTATTAATGGTCTCCGAGGCAAATTATAGCCTCTTTAATGTATTTTAGTTAGTGTAGCTTATGGGTGCCTTTCATAAAACACGGCAGGTTTTTAGACACTTACTGTAGATGCAAATTTATCATCCTCTCTGCTTTCTTTCATTTCTTCCTATTTCATTTTTCTCATGCACCCTTTTCTCTGTATCAGCTCTTCACATTTAAGTCTTGGCAAAGGTAATTTTTTAAATGAAATGACTTCCAGTCTATGATTTAATCTAAAACTCTTGGATATTATGAACAAATCTGGATGTTCCAACTTGCAGATGTAATCAAGACACTGACCTCACATCACTTATGGTACATATTACTCTGAATTGATTATCAGGTATTCAAAATAATGATTTGGTTTCTGATTGTAAAATTTTATAACTTAATTGTAACTTTTAGGTGCAAAATTTCTGTTCATGTATGTTTACTCTGATGTTCCGTAAAAAGTATATATTTACATTTAGCTATTTTTTGTTTGCCCTACATGAAAAAAACAAAGAAAAAACAAACAAACAAAACAAACATAAGGATGTTAAGGTTAAAAATCTGATGTCAAACTGCAGCACTTCTGCATATCTGCAGGCACTGGTTAAACGATTGTTTCAGATAAGCTGTTTCACTAGTCAGAACTACAACCTGTCACAAACCTGAAACATAATTGCATAGCCAAGATGTTGTAGAAACATAATTTAGAAATCTAAAGTAGGTGGACCTTTAAATTAAAATCCCAAACATTTCTTATTACTGTACAACAGCATTGGTGTACTCCACAATACAGGTTGTTTAATACTAAATACTGGTTTCTAACCACCTCTGATAAAAAAAACTAAAGCATCAACATCACAAAACCCATGAAAACAGATGGGAAATATTTGCAGTGAAAACAACACCAAAGTATTGTGTGTTCCTCTCTTGTTCATACAGACCGTTTCTCCTGGTGCATCTGTTCCTCTTTTGTACTAAGCTGCTTTCTCCTTCCTCCCTCCGCTTTGTTCCTCCCACCTCCCACCAGAACTGCCTCCCTTAAGATCCTGAAGGTCAGCTCCTGGTGAGTGATATCCCATTCTCCTGAGTACCCCAAACCCTGAACCGAAGTGGTGCTTGGCTATAACCCCCCCGGCCCCTGACCCCCAAAAACAAAAATGGGAATGACAGCTGTTGCCCCCCCCCCCCCCCCCCTTCTCTGTCTTCCACTCTTTTTAACTCACATTGCCCCCCCCCCCTCCAATTCTGTGTTGATTTACGGTTTATTGTTCCTTGTCGCGTTTCAAGGTCACTGCTAACACAGGCCAAACTAGGCCCGAGGGGGTGTCTCAGCATACCTGCCAGGGAGCGTAGCAGTTGTCAGAGCTTCTTTTTCCTGTGATAAGGCTAAAATGATGCTGGGGAGTGCCACTAAGACAACAACCTTTTTTTTAGTTTGTGAACTACGTCAATAGTCTAAACGATGATGCTAACCAATGGCAAAATATCAGTAGTCATATCTGCACTGTACCTTTGAAAAACCCTCAAGTAAGAGCCATACTGAAGCCTACTGTGATGCTAATAGACTGGAATTTTTTTCAGCAGTAAAGTCCCCGCTATTTTCTATTTTTTCATTTTATTTCCTGATATGGTATGAGGGCAAATTGCCCCATAAGACAGAAAAAATTTCGAGGGAAAAGGAGCAGTAAAGGAAAAACACATGCTTACTGCAGTAGTTGTAATTCTCCTGGACTGAAGTCAATGAAAGAAAGATCCATTATGTTGCTCCCAGAGGGATCACACACATCTAAATAGAAATTAGCAGGACACTACATGTCAGCATAGATCTCTGCTTAACTGGTTAAGTCACTGGTGAATGGTTAAGGAGAAACTGCTAGGAGGATAAAAAAAACTGGGCTCAATTGTCTTCTAATTAACATCTGTGGATGTTTGTGTGCTGTGATGGTGTTCTGTTTCCAAAAAACCTCAGTTGTTTCCTGGTTGACTCTGGATCTCTTTAAATGGAATCTGTCAGGACAGTAGTGGTGCTGATGGTCAGTAAGTGTGTGATGCAGGGAATTGTCTTTGTGTCTTTGTTTGTTTGTGTGTGTATTAGGGTCCACCAAGACATGCATACAAATGTGAATTGCAAGGTGTACAGGTGCAGAGAGAAGTGTCTCAGCTCAAAGTTCTCTTTACTTAAGGTTAAAATGCTGATAAGTTTTAGGAAATCTCACGGACCCTTTGGAAGCTGACTTGTGGGGATCTTGGGATGGAAAATTATCAGCAATGGCGGAGAATAAGGTGCAGTGGAAGTAACCTAAATATATTGACCAAGAGACTGACTTTTCTGTACTCAAAGGTGATAATTTAGGAAGATATTGACTGTATTTTTCTTGCTCAGACAACAGGGTTGTGCAACAAAATGCGACTTGTTGTCCCCTCGCAATTCACAGAACAAACAATTAAAGAAATGAATGAAAACTGATATGTCAAAAAAAAATCACTGTGGAGTACTAACAGAGTCTCACAGTCTGAGGAAAGAAGCTACCTAGGACAGACAGCAGCAGAGCTATCGGGCTGTGGTTGGGTGGGTATTGTCTCTTAGTATCATGTGGTTCTGGACAGGTATCTCACATGATAGATATCACCAGTGCTTGATCAATGGGTTCCCACAATCGGAGCAATTTTAATCACCAGCTGTTGTCCTGGGCCAGTTGTGGGTATATAGCATGAACAACAGAGGGCTTCGAAAACAGCCCTGAGAGACTTTGGAGTTCAGGACTAGAGAGGTGGAGGTGTGTCTCCCAGTCTGTTCTGCCTAAGGTGTGTGCAGAAGGAGTTAAGTATTCAGTTGTAGAGCTTAGTACTCAAGGCCAGAATACTTTTCCCATCAGTTTTATAAGGGAGACTGTATTAAATTTTCTGTTGAAATCAATAATTATTGTTCAGGGGTGATGGTGACTGTCTTAAAGCAGGTGGGAAACCATTATAGGTCAAAAATTTTGGTAAAACATCAATTAACTGTCTGACTGCATGTGTTTATACTACAAGGTCAGGGATGTAAGTTAGGCTCAACAGATAACGAGCATAAAACAAGCATAAAATGTTGAAGCTCATCTGACAACGGCACTTGTAGCTTGTAACATTCAAGTTTCAAGTTTCTGCTGATGTTTCTGATTTGCCTCCTTGATGCTTTTTTCAGTTTTGCTCTGGTGGTGTTTGCCTCCTTTTTACCTGACCAAATGGCATCTCTTTTGGTTCTGAATAGAGACTTTACCTTTCCACTTATCCAAGTTTTTTCGTTGGATAATGATTAAATGTTATTTGCAGTCACAATATCACTACTGATCTGCTGATGTTACAGTTGCTTTATATTCCTCAAGATGATGAGGTTCTTCTTGGTTGCAGCATCTCTGATTATGTACCAGACTGTATACTCAAAACAGGCTAAGCTCTAACATTTTTTACTAATGTTCTGACCCTTTTTATCATCTTGACGTAAAAATGCAGCAAAAACAGGGAAAATATTTTAATTATGATCTAATAGACCAAAATGGGAACAAAGGAGAGTGTTGTAGGTACAAGAAGTGCTTATACAGACTTGATTGGGCATTTTAATCTAACATTGCAAGGTAATCGAACCAACGCCACAACCAATCGGATTAATTTCTGTCAGAATATGACAAGATCAATCAGCGTTCTCTGTACAGAAAGAAGTGGTAGCCACAGGCGTGGTTTAGTTTTAAAAAAAGCTAGACTTCAAGCTGCAAGCTCTCAATTAAAGAAGAACAAAGGCAGAGCAGGCTTTTCTTGATGTAAAAGATGTTTTCACTCCTCTCTCTTCTTCCATTGGTTTGGGCAAGAGTAATGAATTTGACAAAAAGAGAATTTGTCCAGTCACCTTCCTTTTTTTTCACACAACCTGCACTTGTCTATGGCTGTTTCCCAGATGGACATGTGAAATATATACAATGAATATATGTAACATTCCTTCTGGTGTGTCACATTAATTTTAACCTACAGAGTGACCTCATTTCTTATATGATCACATGTCTGTTTGTGGAAACCATATATATTTTATGAAGTCATAAAAAATGCTTATTTTCAGCCTCATTGAGACATTTTTTGCAGCTCATGCATTGGTGTTTTTGAAGCATTTTTTTAGTTTAAAAAGAGAAATATTTTTTAAATTAAAATTCACAAAATTTGGACTATAAGACAATTATAGGACGGGGTGGAGCAGAGCTAAATTGCGCTGCTGGGCTATGCTTTAAGCCAAGGATGCATGAGTGTGTGTGAGTTAGCAAAGAGAGTAAAGGCCCTTAAACATGGCAGAAAGAGATATTAGCCAATGCAATGAACACAACAATATTTTTAATCACCAGGATACACATGGGAGAGTTGGGTGAGTCATCAGTTGTGTCACTGGTCTTTTAACTGTCAGAACAGAACTAGCTGGGTTTTACGCAGTGGCAGAAAACTAACAAAAACAAAGCTTGAAGATGTGGGACACACAGTTGGTGTAGAGTGTTGAAACAAGTATGCAAATAAAATTCCAACAGGTATTGAGCTTATATACACACTTAAACTAAAATGTCTCTGCCCGGACAAAAGCTTCTGACTAGTGATCACTCGAGGTAGCGATCATAGGGTGTGTACATTGGTGAGCTCTAATGGTGAGGGGGTCATTGTGCCATTTGGTGTGTGGTAATGGTGAGCTATTTCACTTAGGCAGGGGGGAAATGGCAGAGAGTGGACTCCAAAGAGAGCAGGATGTAGGTATTATCCTTTTTTCCAGAGAAAAAGGATACAGTGCCTTTCTGCTGCAGGTGAGATAGATCACTGGGTGCTCAAACAGCTGATCTAATTACAAATCCAAACGTGTTCGTTGAACACAAAACAGTCCGTGGCTCATCCAGTTCAGAACTGTTTCTTGGGATGATTAAATAAATCAAAAGTGAAAGGAAAAGAAAAAGCCTGATCAGAGCAGGAAACCACCTTTTAGCAACTCAATATTGCATGGAAAGGCAGCTGAAAAGAGTTTTTCCCGATTTATATCCCAGGCGATGTTACAGTGTCTCAAGGACCCCCTGCTGTTCCTATGGGTCTCGTCCAATGAGAAGCCACGACTCTGATTCAACCCATGTCTCACTCTCAGGTGTGATTTTGTGAGACCTGTTGGTCTTTGGCTCTCTGTACCGTTGTCCTCTATCAGGCTCTGGCTTTGACATGAAGGCCTCTCTCCTTATTCAGAGAGTGATGCTAGGGCCCCTCATTGACTGACTTGAATCTCTGGCAATCTTGAGTGGTTCTCATTTACGACAGCACCATACAGAAAGGGAAATTCAAACAGAAGTCTTTCCCAATCCCATTAGCCACTTCTCTTTAGCCATTCCCAGGTCATTCAGAGCCTTTAAGTCCTCTCCCTTATTTCTGAGTCTGAGCCTATATATTTAAATCAAGCTCATTTGACTTCATTTGAGAGAGCTAACAGATGAAGCTCCCTCTGCCAACAATCTGCCCTTGCTTGACACAGCAAAAGACAAAACAAGAGGCAGCTTCCAGTGACAATCACTGGCCACATGTTGCCACACCAACATTTAAAATGAGAACAGCTATATAATGAAATGCTTGCAGAGATTTCCAAAAACAAAGAGATCTCAATTTACAAAAACTTCTCTAAACTCGCCAAACAATTAAATTTTTTAATATGCAAAAGTTAACCTCAAACCATATAAAATTTATTGCAAAAAGACAGTTGAGTGATGTATTTTTGAATTCCCTGTACAATCTGGAAAGCTTGCAAGATTAGAAAAGAGATTTATCTTTATGCTCCTCAGCTTCTTGTCATATCCCCTCTTTCCTGTGTCTGTGATTGTATGACCTCCTCTGCCTTCCAACTCTTACATTTTTAGCTTTCCTCCAGTCCGTCTTGCCACCAACAACAGTCCCTTTTGCCACCACCATCACCATCTTTAACTTAATTTTTTTTTTGTTGCTCTTAAATTTCCTTTAAACCAAGGGGTACTTCCACCCCATCCCCCCTCCCCTGTTTGAAATGTGCGTGTGAGGGGAGCAGCTAGGCTGCAGTCCTTCCTGAGCTTTCCAGGTCACCCTCTCCCTCCAGACAGTTCAACCTCTGGCTTCCCTCTCCTCTCCTCTCTTTTTTCCTGCACTATATGTCACAGACTGGAAGAAATTTTGTTTTACTTTTAACTTGATTTCCTAAGGGTAAAGTCAGAGACACATAAATAGTTAAATGTATCAACTATCTTTGATGACAACATCTGAGAGAAAGAAGTCAAGTCAAGCTATTTTTTGTGTGTATGTGTGCGCACTGTCTATCTATCTATCTGTCTGTCTGTGTGTTTGTAGGGAGAGTGAGGGGCATCTCCCTCCTTGAAGTGTCTCAGAGTTTGGTAAAATCACCCCTTTAAATAAAAAACACAAATGGACAAGCTACACACACAAAGTCAACCTTCATTTTTTATGTGGGCATTAAGACATACACTAAGCCCATCTTTTGTTTTGGAAATGCTAATTTTTGCTACTGAAAGGTTTGGGAGCCATCTTGAGGAATGACCTTCCTTTTCCAGAGCTTACATGGATCTTAAGCATAGGCAAACCATTCTCCCGATTCTGTGGAGATTCAGCTTTCCTCTCATATGTGTCCATCATGAGTCATGACACACACTTATCTCTCTGAAATTCTGTGCAATCACACATACAGCTCTTGCCATTAACCTTTGTAAATTTATTGTTTATTTTGTCAAAGAACAATTATTATCATATAACAAAGATTTGATGGATCTGTTACTCAGTGTAATGAGAGTTCATAAAAAATAATAAATAAATAAAATAAACTAGACGATTTGAGTTTGCTTAATGCTTGGCATTAAGTGCCATCCTGACCATATTGCCACTACTGTGTAGGTAATAACATTTAAGTGTTCAGTAATAGCACTAGTTGTATTGTGTGTGTGTGCGTGCGTGCGTGCGTGCGTGCGTGCGTGCGTGTGTGTGTGTGTATCTGTATAAGAGTGTGTGTTTTTGGTGGAATACTCCTTTGAAAGCATAATTAGAGGGGCATACAGTTTGGCCAATCAAATTCAGTTATATGAGTGTCTGCCCAGCAACAGTGAGTGACTGGTAACTAGGGTGATTAGTCACACCTGCAGTTGAGTGAAGAGACACACCCAAGTGCTCTGTAAAAATGAAGGAGTTGAGGGTGGCAAAACAGAAAATTCTTGTGCCACACAACTGCCTTTTAATTGCAGACCATACATCTGATATCAAAGAAGTCATGAGGGATAAGAGATGATGCTGAATGTGTATACATAGTTTCATAGTTGTGTTGTGAAATGTGTGGTCACAAGAACAATGGAAAGAATTGGGGCTGTCTGCTTTTCTCCAGAAGTTTTGGGTCAAAAATAACATTGGAGTCAATGGAAGAATAGGGTGACGCTCTTGTTACTCAAGGGCATAGGTTTGATTTGGAAAGTGGTGGGGGCATAAATTTGGCAGGCGGTGGGCAGGTCCTCTTTGGGAAAACTTAAGAATTTTTCATTGCATTTCTCCCTGCATTTCCAAATCCACACAACATACGTTGACTATGCAGAAATTGCTTGAACACAATAAAAGTTAGGAAAAAAACAGTGCAATACTGTCACAACATTGTTATCAAGGTATTTGGTTAATAAAAATCCTATGAACGGTAACATAACCGTCACCACCACCATAACCACCATATTTTTCAACTTTTGGCTTTTACATAAGTTAAATTGTTTTTCAATGATAATAATGACAATAAGTAAACTCACTAATCATAAGCTTACTTGCAAATATTGATGAGATGTTAAGCTAGTGAGCTGACAGCCTTTTACATACGTAGATACTTACATTAAGTGAGAAATAAGACCATATGTCTCTGTTGTACAATATGCTAGTCCAGACATCTGAATTTGGAGGGGATATTGCAGAAGGTTCAATCAGAAAATACCTAATTGTATTGTCAACTAGCGTTATAACAAGAACAGTTAATGTCAGCACAGCACAGCCTCTCCCAACCTTCAGTTTGCAAGCAAACCACATATCTTTTAACTAAGTAACTACTGGATGTTAACCCTCCCTTACCATAAAGTTGGCAAGACCTTTTATATCACTGAACATGTTTAAATTGATCGGTAACGTTATGATCACAGAGGGAAAAGTACCTGCAACACAACAGCCTGGATCACAGAACTTGAATGGAAATCACAGAACATTAATAACGTTGCAATATAAGCTACGGGTTCTCCCCTCTGATTGCAGCTAATTTTTTAAAATGCACATTACATCCCAGTATGGAAAGGAGGTGAGACAAAGCGAACAACATTGCCTGAGCAATAAATAAGCAAACTAGTGTTTTGACACAGACAGAGGAGAAGAAAGAAAAGAAAATACACATGCAATAGTCTTGGCAATCTTCATGACGAGTGTCATATCTGGGGGAAATGAGCTGTGTGAACATACTGTGCAGATATCATTTTGGACATCTGACTGATTTAAGTTGATTGACTAAATTGAGTGCTGAGTCTCAATGTGAATTTTTCTTCTGGACAGTAAGGACAGTCTTAAAAAAATAAAACCATTTAACCCCCATTTCCATGATATACTGTAGATATTTACATCTACTTTTAGAAAAAAATGTTTCACTCTCATCTCATGGCCTGGTAGCAGATATTTAGCTTGTTACACATTAAAGAAACAGAGAAGTCACAAAAAACATAACCACTAACCACAGTCCGTTACTATGCCTGCTCAGAAAACCACTTAACTTTTAATTCTGGTGATCTGTTTGTCCCTGTGGTACTCACTAATGTCAGTTCTTTGAACTAGTGGTCAAAGTGTCCTCATACATCATTAAAATGAGAAGCAGGAAATGGCACAGAATATCTTTGCAGTTCTCTGTGATTGTGAGTAAGTGGATTACTGCTGCAGCACATGGAAGAGCCCACCCAGTGCACAGAGTTGATCAAGGGCCATCTTAAATGTATGCTCTCCTCTTTCTCTGTCTCTCCCTCACTCATATATAAACATTAGTTGGAGGTTAAACTCAAGCAGAGAAACTGAGAGAAAAATCCAAATATAAAGAGAGAAACAGTTTAATGCTGAAGTCCACCTTGACATGAATGCATCCCTGCAGAAGTAATTGTTTTTTTATTTTGGTGAACCACTGGGTGCATTGCTCTAGAGTCTGATGTTGAGTGTTTGTTGCCATCTACATATCAGGCCATGCACCAGTGATGACTCAACTTAGTACAAAATGTTACTGTGTACTGCAACTAGTCAGGGGACTATTTTGAGAGTTTGCCAAAAAATGTTTTTTTATTTCTTTTCCTTTGATTAGTCTTTCCCACTATATGCAGCACACACCCTTCCTCCATGTCTTACTGTTAGAACATGGCAGAACTTTAAAGTAGCTGTGAATTATATTTGATAAGCAGGTTATTTTTTAAAAAGACTCAGAAAATTTACTTGGTCAGGTAAAATGAGAAAAAAATGAACACACAATTGAACTGTCATACTGAAAACAGAGACACTGCCTAAAAGGCCTTATTCAGAATTCTGTTTGTGGTTTTGAGTGTAATCTCACCAACAAATCTACTGCAAAACAACAACCATACCAAGAAGAAAGAATATGTAACATTTGAGATCCTCCAGTGCATTTTTGTTGTTGTAAGAGTAGGACAGCTCTTTCCTAATGAGTGTGTCATAAGTGTGTGGTTGAGTGTCTAGGAAAGAGCAAGCAGCAGAAATTGAGTGAAGCAGAGGAAAAGTTATCAGTAAACTGTCAGTCTGGCAGTAAATGTAAATTTTCAGCTGGTAAGTGCTTTAGAGAGATTCAAAAGACCAGGAAATTCTAATCTGTTGTTTCCCAACAGCTTGAAGAGTGAAAAGGGCTCATAAGGAAAAGCCTGGAAAAAACTTATTGTCCTGAAAATGTCTGTCTCAAATGATTCTATATTTAAGGCCAATGTTTATTTAAATACTGCCATTTCCTATATATGCACTTCAAAACGGTCAACCTATCACAGTCATGAGTTTGATATTTCTTGGTGAAAGACATATTATTATTTTATTTATGGTTTATTTTATAGGTTCACATACAATATACATAGACAAATTCAGAGTTAAATAGGAGGGGTTAAGTCAAGCTGATATTTTCTCTAAATTTTGCTTAGAATGTCTCCAACAGCAGCCACAAGCTTTTCAAGATTCATGGTTGACTGTGTCCTCAGCACACATCTGACGACTTAAATCTCTCAACACCAAGAAAACAAACTCAGTCTGTGTTTCTATTAAAAAGCTTAGCAACAGAATCCCTAAATGCCAGACTTTAAGGTGAACTCATTAAACAGTAACAGAAGTGAAGCACCAGCGGATAATTTTGGATTCTCAGTTAAATTATAAAAGTCACATTAAAAAGATCTGTCAAACAATCAAGGCTAATCTTTGCTGTTATAAAATGGTAAGGAACTGTCTGACACCTCTGCTTTGCTCTTTATGAAGTCAATGATCTTTTCACACTTTTCCTATGGTACTGAAACTAAAAATGATAGGACTAAAGACACTTTCTTGGGGAATCCCACTTTCAGTTTTGTGAAAGACAGATTTCACTTTATTAATCACAGCACACTGCTCACAACCCTTTAGACATGAGTCGAACCATAAAAGGGAAAAAGTTATATAGGTGTATATAAACCTTTATAGGTGTGAAATTAGATAAGATTTTTTTAGATTTTGGGATAAAAAGAGTGGCTGGATTTTGACAGGGGTTGTTGCTAGTTGTTGCAAAAAAAAAAAGAAAAGATTTAAACAGCTACCAGTGAGTGTGTCTGTGTATGTGTCTGCCCCTATTGGCATCACAGACAGTGTGCTGTGTGTATGAGAGAGCAGCACAATGGCAGCAGGTGTTAACTCAAGTGGTAGCAAACTGCTGCAAAGTGGCTGAATATGGAGCAGTGGCTTCTCAAGAAAAGCCTCCCGACTCAAAAAGCGACCAAATAGATGTATGTGAGGGTGAGTTATCTAAAGGTCACACAAGTTCAACCGAAAAACATAAGGAACCAGATTTGGCCTCCATCAGACACCAGAAATATCAGGTTGACATTTTGCAGTATGGAACCACATGCCCAGCCAAAACAGAAATGTTTGTGAGAGTGACTGGTATGAACCCTTGCAGAGAAGCATGTGTTTGCAAATCCTACAGTGTCCCCTTTGCGTGTACCTGTATATGTTTTTGGCATATTAGGACTCTACAGATAAATACTGTAAAAAGAGAGGAGAAAATATTTTTAAAAATTTTTAAATGAAAATAAAATGGTTGCATGAACCACAGCTGAAAATAATTTATATATTTATCCTCCAATTTATTGACTTGCAAGTATTTTTTAAACCACAAGTCATAAATCTTCCATCTCTTCTCTAAACTGTAAACACAAAACCCAGATTTCAAACATTCATAAGCTTATGATTCTCCTGCAAAACCAAAAAATCACATCAAAACAGTTTGATCTGTATTCAGAATTAAACACAGTTTTCCCATCACACACATGCATCAAAATAAAAACAGTGCTGACCAAGCATTACGCACTACATCACAAAATAGAAAACAGAGTGGTTAGGAATTGCTTCAAAAATTTTTGAGACAATAGTACGTAACTAAGCAAGTAGAGTTAAATACAATAAATTCAACAGTTACTAAAAATGCAGTTAAATGTTCTAAAAGAAATATTTAAAGCACAAAAACTTTTGCACACATGGGCAGGTACATAGGTCAAGTCAAGTCAAGTCAAGTCAATTTTTATTCATATAGCACCAAATCACAGCATAAGTTGTCTTAAGACAGTTTATATATATAGAAGGTCTAGACCACACTATGTGATTCAGATTATGAAGACCCAATAACTGAGAGCAATTCCCACATGAGCAAGAACTTGCACTCACACTGTTGTCTGCACTTGCAGTTCCAAGATCCACTGTATTACTTCACAGCACTGCAATACTAAGACTTTCATTAGGTGGATTCATCATCAGAATCTTGGTCTCAGTCTTCCTTGTTCTCTCTTTCTCCTCCACTTGTTCTGCCATCCTGCCATCTCTCACACACACCTCTCCTCCTCTGCCTCTCAGATCGTGTCCAACCGTCTTTGATATCAGCTTTGAACTCACTTGTGCATTCTGAATTGTCTTATATTGGTTTCATCACATCATTAGCAAGAAGTGTTATCAGGTTTGAGTTGTTGTGTGTAGACTGTGACACCTGTGCTGTACTTACAGTATGTTTAACTTCTGCCACCTGTGGCTGCCATTATTGCATCACACACAGTGAAAAATGTGTTGTAGCAAGAGTGATCAGTTCAATAAATGTGTTTAAGCCACTGACCATCTGGTTCAAAGAATTGGATTTAGTGGGGGTTTTTTTTCAATTGTGAACAAAACAGAATTAGCTCTACTGGGTTGCTACTAGTCCTTGTAGTACTGTAGGCCACACAACATCTCTGCCTTATTAAGTTAGACTCTTTGTGAACACAAATGTTTTGCAGACAAAAACGTGTAAATTACAAAAGGCCCTCCTCAATTGTGAGCTCAACCAGGACGGAGGCTTTTTTTTCCTTAAGCACATTTATTTGTTTCAGTTGCAGTGAGAGTGTGGTAAGAAAATGAAATGTTAATTCCTCGATTTGAATTGAAACAGTAATTATATATTATATCATCAAAAATTACATTATATAATTATGTTTTTTCTGTGATTGCAGATTTGAATGTACTGCAGCCACAGTCCTCAATGTAAAGCTGAGCCTTGATATGTATTTGAACAAAATTTAAACACAGAGTTATCTGTTTTATCACATTTAACCTTTATCTAGTTCACCTTCTGTATGTTCAAGTTATGAACAAATTCCTTTTTTGCAGACAGAAAGACTTTCAAAAATGCTGTCCTGCCCCTTGAGTCTCTATGTGTGTTACAGCTGAAATGGTATAGACTGAATTGCTCTCCTGAGAGAGGAGGCAGTCAGCACTGCAGGGGAGAGCTAATGGAATGCTGTCCGGTTAGGAAAAAAATTGTGAAAATTTCTAACGTTATATTTTTATTTTTTACTATCATTAATGGATATTCAATGAATGTTTCTTTACTTCAATATAATAACTATTAGACAAGACTAACTTGAGTCATATGTGGCCCCACTGACGGAGACAGTGAGGGTGGGGCTGAGGTGAAATGAAGTTGATGTTCAATGTTGAATATCTGTAACATTTTTTCCTCTGACCTGACTGTAAGCAGATTTCTCTTGCTTGAAATTAATGTAAATATTCAAATTCTGTGACCCGGTTATTACTGTTACTTTTTCAAAATTATTCTACCCAGCATACGTAGCAAAGTTGTAGAATACCTTCTTTATGGGTGGTATGTAGGCTCATTGAGATCCTGCTTTGGTTATAGAGTTAAATTTAAATGTGGTATATGGAGCCCTTAGAGACCCTGTTTTGGGCCCTTGTACAACATATAAAACAAGCTCTGGGGCCCCCAGTTTGTCCACACCAATAATGAAATGGACTCTTGTGTCTAGCCCACACCATGTCTGTCCTTTTGCCTCATAACTCGGGGGTGACCATTTTAAGGATCACAGAGTCTTTTTATCCCCTCATGTCCCCTCATAGGACCTAAACAACATAGTGTGTGCATTTCCACACAGGACCCAAATGTTGTCTACCGGGTTACTGCTGTACATCAGCACATGTAAGTAAGGTTTTACTGAGATGAGTGGCACCCCCTGAGCAAATAGCTGTTTGGTTCCCTGTGCAAATGCACCTCAAGGCCTGGAAATTGTAGTGGAAGCTTTACAGCTAATAGTTATTACTTTGCACTGTGGTCCTTTATTGACTTGAACTGGCCACTGTCCTGTTTGAAAGCCAGGTCCATACAGACTAAGCTACCGTTGCCCTAAGAAAGTCAGGGGTAAATGATTAAGAAGTGGAAGTAAAACGGATCTAGAAAAAGTTTGTAAAAGAACATAAACAAGAATTAAATATGTTAAGTGAGAAGAACATTACAAACACACTGGAAATCCTGAGACTGGCTAGCAGAACAGCCAATTTATATTTTTTACCTGTATGGAGTATAGCTTGTTGAATCCTGTCATACGATGTTTCCATGTTCATGATAGATGCCTTGTTTCCCTCTCGTTCCATGCATGTAGCCAAGACTCAGTGGAATTCCTCTATCTGGTTATCCCATGTCCTTTTTTGACGACACATCCATTTTCCTCCTACATCCATTGGTCCCAGTATACCCGTCATTGCAATACTCCATCCATCCATATTATTAAACTTACTGTGGAAGATACCTACGTGCTTCTCCCTAAGGAAAAAGAGAGAGAAAGAGACAGAGAATATGTGCTAAAAATGAAGCCACCAAGTCTGAGTTCTTAAAAGGGCTGAGGGGAAGATTTCTCTGAGATTGAGTGAAAAAGAAATGTGGATCTTCACACTGAAGAGTGGAACATGAATAAAGTTGAAGGTAATAACTTCAACTTCAACAACATATTTGCACTAAAATATGTCTAGAATATGTCTAGAATGTAACAGTTTAGTAATTGTTATTCTCAATCTCATAACATGATTTTAAAAAAAAAATCCCATAAATCCTGTCGCCTCTGGAAAAGAAAAACGTGTTGCCATTTGTCTCAACCCCCAAAATTGGTGATAGAATAAGACTCATTTAGTATTCTAACTTCATTAGGCAACACTTGTTTACACTTATGCTCTTTATGGGCTGAATCTCAAAACCAGTTTGGTGTGTTTTGCAGGATTTGCAGTTGGTGAGGTATCTTCAGGTTTAACCCTGGATTTTTAGCCTTACTTATCTGTGAACATTGCATTATAATTTATGATGGACACCTAAATTCCTCTGGAGCTGGTTATATTCAAGTTAAGAGCAACATGTACAAGATCACTGCCTTCGATTTGTTTACCATATGCAAAGCAACAACAACAAAAAGAGGCGATTGCATTATGTAGAGTAATTCAGCCATTGTTTGACCTTCAGTGCACTTATACAAAGCAGGACTGAAGTGTCTTCTCTTTTATCATATGGGAATGTGTCATAGATATCTTTCAGCCCTGTCTAGCAGAACTTCTCTGACCCACTCAGGTGTGGGAAGTTTTTCTTTAAAAAGATCTCCATTGGCATACTGTTTTTTGTGCTGAGTGTGAAAAATACAAAAGTTGGTGTTCCACCTGTAGCGCTTCTTGAGACTGGCACATTTAGTTGATTTCATAGAGTAACTGGAGGAGTAGAAGATGTTTGTGTCATTGCTAAGAAGCAGCGGTTTCAACAAGCTAACCATCAGTGTCTACTACTGTGACTTCATTTATCACATCACTTCCATCAACATAATAATCAAACATCATCATCATCTTCATAATCATTTTGATCATCTTCATCATCATAGTTGCTTGACAACAGCTAGAAACATGCTTCTTTTATATATTTTTCTTTTCTTGGTGAAGCTAGCAGCAGGACACTACAAGATTCTTTTTCTGCTCTTTCTCCTTATGTTTTAGTGCACCCTACTTCTACTTTTTTTTCAATTTTTTCCAACACATGGCAAGCTAGTTTACACACTGTCTTTTTTAAGTACGAGACAAAACACATCCACCTGCATGTTAAAATCAGAGGTCATGTTCTTCTCTCATTGCCAAATAACTTATAAAAACACTCTGGCACACGAACTGTCTAGGATTTTTAAAATGTTTTACTTTTCCTAAAAACAGCAAGGGACACACAAATGTAGCAACACAAAGCAGATAGATGTGATTTTGATTTTAAAAGGTTTTCAGCATCCTCAATTTCATGTTGAGCACTTAAACAACTAACAACCCAATTAAAAGAAGTCAATTTTGAGTCCTGACCCATAGTTTGCGAAACACTCTCTTAATTTAGTTAAAAGAAAGCTAGAAAGTTCCTTTGAAGGAAAAAGCCAGTTTATGATATACAAGGTCCTGCATGACCTGCTGTCAGTCACCAAAATTGGATTTCCTTGTAGGTCCACATGTCACCGATGATGCAGGAAAACAGTCACTGAACTGTGAAATAAATAAGTTACCTGTCAGTCTGTATACCCTCATGTTTGCTCCTCCTCCTCTTACGTGGTTTGGAAAAAAATCAGTGTAAATGCCAACTAGACCACATTCCTACCTCTTAGGAATTCTGTTTATATGTAACATATTCAAATTTTTGATTACTTTGTGATAACAATTATGCACTGAAACTATGTTTCTTTAAGTTAGAAAAATTACAAATTGCAGGACTGTGACACCAGGAACCAGGATTTTCATTTAGGCTCCTGTCTGTTGTTAGGAAGCCAGCAGATGCATTTTAGTAAAGGTGGGAAAAAGATCATACTAGAAGTTATATGTTGAAAAAAAACTTGTCTCATATTAGTGCTGACCTTTTCTGTATCAAAACAGACCATTATTTTCCCAGATATCAACAAAGTGCCTGCAAGTGCCCATGGATAACTACAAAAAGGTTGAATAAAGCTGTAGTCACACATGGATAGTAAGTTTCAGGGTGGCCTATTTGACTGAAAACAAAGGAAATATGTTGTCAGTGAAAATTTAACGGATACGTTACACATTTAAAATCTTGGGACTTGACAGATACAGTGGTGTGAAAAAGAGTTTGCCCCCTTCCTGATTTCTTATTTTTTTGCATGTTTTCCAAACTTAAATGTTTCAGATCATCAAACAAATTTAAACATTAGTCAAAGATAACACAAGTAAACACAAAATGCAGTTTTT
>JAQMCX010017163.1:0-21685 GCA_029814765.1 Acanthurus leucopareius | reverse complement strand
TATAAGGCGCACTGTCGGTTTTTGAGAAAATTAAAGGCTTTTAGGTGCGCCTTATAGTGCGGAAAATACGGTACATTGTTTAAGCTGCTTTACTGTATATTTAGCCAGTGCAGCCTGGCGTTAGCATCGCGGCTACTATGGATAGCATCTATTGTGGGCTCAGGCACTAGACCTTGTTTTTTGATCAGCAGAGTAGTCAGTAGAGTTGGGAAAGGAACTCATTGCTTTCAAAGGCCAGTTTACACCAGAGATTCACGATGAGACGAGACATGTGCCAGTGTGGTGCATGATGATGTTCAGAAACAGCTTTTGTTTACTGTATGCTAACGTAATGTCTTCAGACGAAATGTGAACTTAAAAAAGCACTTACGTCGCTACAAGCTGATTGTTTTGTTGTACCTGCAACCAATCTTTAGTGTAAACTGACCTTAAGGGTGACGACCAAACTACATAGGTACTCTGGAGCATTCACATAAATCATCATCATAAATCAGACATTTTGGTACCACAGAGCGCACACTATGAAGAGAAAGACATAGAGGAAGAAGTCACCCAAAGCTCAGCTCCTGGCAGTCTCAAATTGCACACTGACATACTGTTTAGTTAATTATGTTGTCCCAGACCTTGGTGTGATACCAGGTAGAACTGGTTATGTGGTAAAACTGCATGCTAAATATGAGGACATATTAGTATTGCTACACACTTAAACTGTAAGCTTGGCTATTCCTGATAGTAATATCCACTGATGTACTAAGAGAATTTAGCATCGTGTCCATGATGAATATATACTACCAGTCAAAAGTTTGGACACATCTTCTCATTCAGTGTTTTTCCTTTATTTTCATGACTATTTACATTGTAGATACTCACTGAGGGCATCAGAACTATGAATGAACACATATGGAATTATTTAGTAAACAAAAAAGTGTGAAATAACTCAAAACATTTTTTATATTTTAGATTCTTCATAATAGTCACCCTTTGCTTTGATTACTGCTTTGCACACTCTTGGTATTCTCTCGATGAGCTTCATGAGGTAGTCACATAAAATGGTTTTTGTCATTGTCCTGTTGAAAAACACCTCCTCCTCCATGCTTCACGGTGGGAACCATCCATGTAGAAACCATCCGTTCACCTTTTCTGCGTCGCACAAAGAAACGGCAAGTGGAACCAAAGATCTCAAATTTTGACTAATTAGACCAAGGCACAGATTTCCACTGGTCTAATGTCCATTCCTTGTGTTTCTTGGCCCAAACAAATCTCTTCTGCTTGTTGCTCTTCCGTAGTAGTGGTTTCCTAGCAGCTATTTGAACATAAAGGCCTGATTCGCGCAGTTTCCTCTGAACAGTTAATGTAGAGATGTGTATGCTACAAGAACTCTGTGTGGCATTTATCTGGGCTCCAATCTGAGGTGCTGTTAACTTGCAATTTCTGAGGCTGGTGACTCGTATGAACTTATCCTCAGCAGCAGAGGTGACTCTTGGTCTTCCTTCCCTGGGGCGGTCCTCATGTGAGCCAGTTTCATCGTAGCGCTTGATGGTTTTTTGCAACTGCACTTGGGGACACATTCAAAGTTTTTGCAATTTTCCGGACTGACTGACCTTCAGTTATTAAAGTAATGATGGACTGCCGGTTCTCTTCACTGAGCTAATTGGTTCTTGCCATAATATATATTCTAACAGTTGTCAAACAGGGCTGTCAGCTGTGTACCAACCTGACCTCTGCACAACACAACTGATGGTCCCAGCCCCATTAAGAAGTCAAGAAATTCCGCAAATGAACCCTGACAAGGCACACCTGTGAAGTGAAAACCATTTCAGGGGACTACCTCATGAAGCTCGTTGACAGAAGGCCAAGGGTTTGCATTACTGTCAACAAAGCAAAGGGTGGCTACTCTGAGGAATCTTAAACATAGAACATATTTAGAGTGATTTAACACTTTTTTCTTTGCTACATAATTCCATATATCTTGCTTTATATATTTGATGTCTTCAGTATGTATCTACAATGTAGAAAGTAGTAAAAATAAAGACAAAACATTGAAAGAGAAGGTGTGTCCAAACTTTTGACTGGTAGTGTATGTCTGAATGCAAATGCCCCACCCTGTCTTTTGTTTCTTGCTGATTCTCTTAACCTAATTAAGTAGATGCCCCTTCCTGCATCTGATCCTTTTGTCTCCCTTTTTTTAATCCCCTTTTGTTTAGCATTACCTGCTTCTCTGTATATAAACACATGTAAGTCATTTGCTCAGGGTCAGCTCACAGACACAGACCTGCTCTCTGTCAGTCAGTTCACCAGTTTGCTGGCATACTTAAATAAAGCTCACACCACCACAGCAAACCCTAAACTGGACTTGCAGGATTTTTCTTCAACAGCGGGTTTTACCTAGATGTATGAAATTCGGTTGGCACATGTATCATGTCCAGATGCACAAAAAATCCTCTTGGAGCCATGACCTAAACTCAACAGTTAGTCAGCCATTTTGAATCTACTGTGAATTTTTGAACAGGTTTTATCTGACAGACTTGAAATTTGGATTCTAAATTCGAAAGACCTTTGTGATTTAAAGTAGTCAAAAGCTTTTGTTTGCGATTAACATTGAGGCTATGGCATGGTGGCCATTTTGAGTGTTTTGCTTTAAAACAAAAAAGGCTTATAACTTTAAAGTTCAATGTCAGATACCCACCAAACTTCACATGTGTGTAAAGAGTCCTGGCCTGAACCCAACAACTTGTCAATAATATGCCATAGTAAGAGTACCACCTATTGGCAAAAGAATATGCCATTTTTTACACTTTCTTGTACTTCTCTAAGCAGGTTGATCAAATCCACCTCAAATTTAGAGAGACAAGCCTAATTACCTAGATGATAAGTTGCGACTACTCTCTTTATACATCAAATGATTTAACTGTGATGAACCGTAGTGCAGTTTCATGGCTGCCAAGACCGTGGAAATTGTTGCAACTTCACTGTTTCTCATCCAACCTGTCCCAGATTTCACTTGGTGATAAAGAATTCAGTTCTGAGGACAGTGATATACCAATTAGGAGTGATGCGCCCCCTGCTGGCTAACATGAGAAAACCATGTATGGCAATCATGATGTGATTAAATTCTTGTGTATGCATGACTCTATGTGTAGGAAACGTGACACATTAGTAGTCTGTGTTGTTAGGGGTGACTCCAGCCCTCTCTGTCAGGCACTGGGGTGTGAGGTCCTGTTCAAGGGTGCTTGCAGCTTTCATTATATTTTTTTCTCCTTAATGTATCATGTTTTTGACGGCCAAAACATGCCCAAAGTTTCACAAAATTTAGTGTGCACATTCAGCCTGGCAAACTAAAGAGTACAGTAAAAAAAATAAAGTAGTAAAAATAAATTATTTCTGATTCTGAAAATGGTTCTACAGTGCCCATGATGTGCAGCTCTGATGGCAGGTTTCACAATTACAATTACAAAATTAGGTACACCTGTGTATCATGCCCATATGCAAAAAATGTCTTGTTCAGATCCACCCCAACAGGAAGTGAGTTGGCCATTTTGAATTTTATGGTTGTTTTTTGGGGTTCCCACACCTCCTACTTTGTGAAATCATCCCACAGGATGGCAAAAATTTTTTACAAAGCAGCCCTCATACTATGTTTCACCTACATGTTTGAATTTCCGTACATGCCTGACATGCCAATCAAGAGTCACACAAGTTGCGATTCCTGATGGCTACCACAAGTAAGCCCTGTATGACAATCATAAAATGATTTCCATTAAATTCTTGTGCTTATGTGACTCTCTATGTACAGGAATGAAATGCACGGATACTCTATGTTGTCTTGGGCGACCACAGCCCTCTCTACTGGGAACCGGGGTGCGAGGTCATGTTCAATGTTGTGTTCATCTTTAATTTATCTTTTCTCTTTGATCACTCTCACCCTCTGTATTCTCTACCCTCTGATTTCTCAATTGTATCTCATGCCAAGATGTATGAAAAATAATTTTGTAAATTATTTAATCTTTGTATTTGAGATTGGATCATTTTAACTTTGAATTAAAAAGGCACATAAACAGTATGTATCACTGTTAAATTGAGCCTACAGGTTCCACTTTAATTAGGTACTTACACAATACATCTCTTTATATATACATGTACACTATATATCTGTATATGTAGAAAATAATGCAATAATACTACTCCTGTGAACAGTGGGCAGACAGTACCTCTCTTCCATTGCTCGGCAGCTGTTTGTTCCTGTGCAGTGGCTTTGTTCCTTCTCCTTGGTCCTACCATGCACAACTCAGAGGCCATGCGATGCACATTATATTTTCACCTTAGGCCAACGTCCACTATTTCTTTTATTTTTAGATTTTTTTTGTTGATTTTTTTCTGAAAAGGTTCATTTAGTCTAAATTATTAACATGTGCCTTTGGATTTGTTTTTTTTTTACTTTGGCATATTAAAGTTAAGTGTTTTGTGATGATAGAAGATAGCTCTGTCAATAGAAATTGGCCGTTTTGAGAAGAGTAATATGATGATGATGTACTGTTTCATACTATCCTGTTGTAAGGTCCAAGATGACCAAGGTCAGCCATCAGCAGTGGGGAGAGGTGTTAGACCTGGGCAGTGTGGAACTGTGGGTCCTACAGTCCTCCCAGGTGCGGGTGGAGATTCTTACCTTGGGCGCCATCATCAGGTCTGTGTACAGCAAAGGCAAGAATGGTCAAACGGAAGACATAGTCCTGGGCTATGATGACCTTAAAGGTATGAAGAAAAAAGCTGTTATGTTCTGCATATAGCAGGAGACTACATTCAAAAGTGTCAAAATAAATGGTTATAATTGTGTATTAGAATTATATAACTTGTGTTGTAGCACTGCATTTGAGTATTAAGACATTCTTAACGCAGTTTGTTTAATGATTTGCTGAGCCACCCTACAAATAGAGGATGTGAGGGAAAATTTGCTGATTGTAGTGGTGTAATGTAGAAATTAAGTATCTTTTGTATTAAAGGAAGTTTTTATATGTGGCTTTTAGATTTCAGGAAAATAGAAACCATTTACAACTGTTATCATTAGTGTAAGATGACATTTTTGAGAGATGAAGCTAGAGCTGGATATTATTTAAAAGATTAAAATACTGGTACCAATGCCAGTACCATAAAAGTGATATCAATACAAATTATAGTATTGTATTCAAAACCCGTCATTTGAATCAAAGCATTCGGTTGTGTAATTGTGGTGATTTGCTGTGAGCAAAACCATGCATTGATAAAGTTTTGCTAGTTTGGGGTTAAAAGGATCAAATGCTGCAATCATTTGACTTGAGAGGTTGCAATACTATTTTTTTTTTTTTTTTTACACCTTAAAGTTATTTTTAAGCCGAAGGTGGTTCATTATGTTTATTATTTTGCATTAATGAAACTGTATTGTCATCTTATTCAAATTACAGGACAATGTAAATACATTTGACGATCTGTTTTTCTGGTAAAAGAGTTTTCACATTACACATTTCATTCATTACACTACAGTCAGTGAAAACAATTTACCATTAAAGCATGTGTAGACCATTGTGGACCACGTAAATTCTGTTCCACCTGTTCTTTTTGTTGATATTGTAAAAACTTGAATTTGATTGTACAATCTTGGAGATGATTCTGGAAAGAGGGAACGCAAGTAAGCCAGACATTACATTAATTAAGTGTAATAAGCAGTGTTGCATTGTGTTGTGTTTGCAGGATATTTGTCAGACAAGCGGTACATGGGAGCTGTTGTTGGCCGGGTGGCAAACAGGATTGCACAAGGACGCTTTGTAGTGGATGGAAAAGAGTACCAGCTAGATGTCAATAATGGACCTAATGCACTGCATGGAGGGCTGCAGGGCTTTAATAAAGTAAGACTTAGTAAATATTTGTTTGTGTTTGAGCTTGTAGGAAGCTTATAGCAACGTCTGTAGAACCTCTTTTGAAAAACAGTTTTTTTTTTACTCCTCTTGGTGCTTATTTGTCCTACATAGTTTTACCAAAGTTGCAGATAATTTTATATAACTTTCATTGATCACCTGTGGGGAAATTCGGTTGCTGCAGCAGTACTGCAGCAGCATTAGGTACAGATAAGTAAGAAAGCAAAAGAGAGAAATAACAGAGATATATAAAGAAAAAATAAAAATTGGAAACATTACAAAAGCATTTTGAGACAGAATTATAGGTAAAGTGACCATGGTGTGATTTAAGTCACAGTGATGTGATGATAGCAGAAGAGTCAACAAGTTTATGTAAAAATTAGGGCTGTTAAGTGATTGAAATATTTAATTGCTGTTAATAGCATGATTGTCCATAGTTAACTCCTGATTAATAGAAAGTTAATGACATATTTTTTTAACCATTCTAAATTTACCTTACATGGACATTTTTAAAATCTTTAATACTCTTATCAACATGGGAGTGGACAACAATACTGTCTTTATGCAAATGTATTTTTATTATTATTGTAACAATCCAAAACAACAACAAACACTGTCTGAATATTTTTCAGAATAACCTCAAAGGTAGTGCATGCTCAGAAAATATGCTGAAAGCATAATGTGGCGAACTCTGGTCCATCAAGCAACAACAGATGGGCATATTGACCTGAATGTAACATTCATAGTAATACTAAAACAATAATAATAATGCTAATAATAATAGTAGTAGTAGTCTGGTGAGCAATAACCATTGTGTGGGCACACACCAAATACATTATCTGCCCATAAGCCCAACCAATTTTAATCAATACATAGCCAGATTACAGACAATTAGTTGAAAAGTTCAGAGCAGCTGCTGAGTAGTAGCAAAGAGTGACAGGTCAGATTTTTTTTTTTAATGTCATTTGACATGAATAATGATGGCTTACCAACAAGACAATGGCAGAAGTTTTGGGGTAAAACTTAAAAGCTTGGGTTAATATCAGTAACTTCTAGATGCAAAATGTATAAATTTCCAATAGACAGTTTATCATTGCCTTACCTCCATCCAACAGTGGCTAAGTATTTGACCCCCATAAATAAATAGTCAGTCTGACCTCTCAGTTTTATTAGTGTCTTTGTTTGCTCCCTGCTTCCTAAAATAAAACAAAATGTAAAGCACATTTTGTGTTATAAGGGGTTCACAAGTGTTCTTATGTAGCAAAATAATAATAATAAAAAAAAAAAATTTTCAGGACTGAGCTGCTCATCTTGCCGCCATGATGAAAAATATTTTTCATAACTGAGCAGTGGTGCGCAAAGAATCTTGTGGTATGGAAGGCTGTAAAAGAAAAGAAAAGAAAGGGAAAGGAAAAAAGTACTCACTTGGGCAAAAGTATGAAGGAAGAGAGAAGAGAAAAAACGTGAAGCTGTGAAGGTAAAGGAGAGAGTAAAAAGGAGGAGAAATAAACAAAAAGAGGAGAGAGAGTTTCGACTTTTCATGTAGAAAGAGGAGTTTGTACATTTTAGGCAAGCACAAAACACAAGGAAGCAGAGTAATAAAACAGAGAGAAGCAAAGGAAGAGAGAAGAGTAGAAGATGATAAGAGGGGGAAGAGACTGGACAAATTCAAAATATGGAAAAGGCCCAAAAAATAGTTGAATATTTGAAAAACAATAAAAAGTTAAACAAATGAGCGTAAATGTATAAACAGCGTAAATGTCTTTTAGGAGCTGAACTTTTTGATATGTAACTTTTATCAGGTCTTTGCTGAAGACAGTCATGGGCAGTTTGTGTGGATAAAGTTAAAAATTGAATGAGAAATCAGGGTAAACAAAATATCTTTCAACTTTGAGGGACCAGTATAAACATTACAGTTAATGGGAGAATTGAAGGTACTCTTGGTGCTTTTAAGCTCATAGCGCAAAAGGTTCAGGCCCCAGAGCTATAAAACTTAAAATGGGTGAAGAGTGCAAATTTTCCCTGTTTTCATTTATTAATGAAGCATGTGGAGTAAAACTTGTGGGACATAAATTAAATTGTTTGAAAGATTTCTGAAATCCTCTCAAACTGCTGGCCACTTGTATGATGATGACACTCACTCTGGCTGCAGAGCATTCCATGCATTACACACCCATTATAAAATTTGAGGAGGAATGAAAAAAGCATAAAACTTAAATTGTGAAATTAAAAAACGGTATAAGGTATTAAAAAGCTGAATCATAGGGTAAATTGAAGGAACTGAAGAACAATAATAGGGAAAATAAAAAACAGAAGGACAATAATGTGAATGCTGATTCAGCAAGAAACATAAAGAGACATGGAAGAAACATGGAAGTTACAACAACGTCCTTTGTCTTGCAAAACATCAATATTCGCCGAGCCACCACAGTCACACTTTTGATGTACCAGGAAAGGAGTTGCAGAATATCATCATCTATGTGTTTAGGGTTATCTCACCAATTTTAAGATCTATCTAATCAACCTACTTGGAAAAGCACATGAAATTCTAAAGGTGTGTTTATACCGTAAGTGTTGCTATTGCAGAAAAAAAAGTATTGCGTCGCATTATTAAACATAATTATATATATTTATATTTTTATATATATAATTATTTATATATATTTATACTTATATAATATAGATATATAGATCATAAATTGTTCATTGCGTCAATCCTGTCATCGCTCCAATCGAAGAGTCACACAATGTGGCCTGAAAAGTTCAATATTTTTAACTTCAAGTGATGAGGTGTTGGAGGCAAGGGGACGTCTCATTGTGTGATACCTGTTGCATCGCCCAGAGAGACATCATGTGTAATTGCATCTTTACATTGCACACTTTGTATATATTCTTGTTGGGGTTATAGCGTTCATTGCTTTCAGTCTGAACACACTGTTAAACGTGTCATTTCTTGTGGTCAGGAAAAGGCAATCTAACTACCACAAAATGCTGATAGGTTGTAGGGTTCAGGGTGGGACTCCCTTCACCAACGTAAAGTTTGGTGCATGTAGGATAATGTACATTGAAGTTATAGGCATTTTTTGTGTCATAGTGAATTGCTAAGAATGGCTGTCACACCATGGCCACACCTATTTTTGTCAACAAAAGCTTTTGATAACTTTGCATGACAAAGGTCTCAAGAGTGCATTAACCAAATTTCAAGTCCTTCTGATAAAATCTCTAGGAGGAGCTTGTTTAAATGCAACAGGGGAAATTGACAAAAATGTGTAAAAATTGCACAGCAAGTTCAAAATGGATGACTTTCTGTTGAGTTTAGGACATGGCTCCAAGAGGTTTTTTTTTTTGTAAAACTTGACAAGACACACGGGCCTACCGAATTTCATATATGTAGGTGAAGTACACTGCGAGGGCTGCTTTTTTTGAAATATTATAGGAGGTGCTACACCATGATTAGGCCCGACACACTCCTAAAATAATATATATATTAATTTTGGACATTTGTGACAACTGTTGCATGTTTGGTAACATTTCACTGATCCTTTCTGCCTCAAAAACAATTTTGTTTGTCATGGCAAAATGCTCAAAATGGCTGCCCTACCCCAGTCAAACGGTTTATCAAAAACAAAAGTTTTTGATAACTTTCATCATAGAGGCCTTAGGTGTGCCCAGACCAAATTTCAAGTCATTCTGATTAATTTGTGGAAGGAGGTCATTAAATTATGACAAATGGTCATTGAGAGTCACTTCCTGTGGCCAAAGGGTGCCGCTATGAATATGACTGAATATTTCTGAATATTGGCTTATGGATTGGCTTATGGATGTGTCAGGACTCTTATCAAACAGATGGGGTTTGGTGCAGATCGGCCAATGTACCTTGTTGAAAATAATAAGTATTTCATTTTTAATGGTGAGACTCTCAAGATGGCTGCCACACCACAAGCACACAGATAATTAAAAATGAAAGCTTTTTATCATTTTGATTCAGAATAGGTTAACAGTGCACACAGCAGATTTCATGAGAATTAGATAGAGTCTGTAAGAAGAGTTTACTGAAATACACAACGTTTAACTCAACAGAAATGGCCATTCAATCCAAATTGACGGACTTCATGTTGAGTTAAGCCAAGGGTCTCAAAGACTTTTTGTAGACTGGGTTATAATACATATGTGTACCAAATTTGGTGCATGTACATCAAAGTGACCACTGGGGCTGCAATTTAGAGGGGGCTAAGTGAGACATTTTGCACACAAATTTGCTGAAACGTATAGAGTATGTAAATTTCAAACCAGACTAATGTGCCAGCCAATTTTCTTGAGTATTTGAGTGTGTTAAAGCTGTCTAAAAGGCAGTTCAATTAATTTATATTAGGAAGAGCAATGTTAGCGTACTGGTCCCGGCCATTTCTGACTATAAAAAATGAGTATTCTTGAAATACGACTTTAATTGTTTAAATATTTAACAAAAATTAAATATTAAAAATTTAGCAAAGTAGCCTCCTGCAGAAAAGGGGTGGGGGGCTCCACATACACATTATACATGACTGGACTTTCTCCCATTTGACTGCTGCTCTGAGATTTTCCAGGGAACAGGAATCATCAGCAATTTTTTTTAATGGAAACATACTGTATGTGTGTCTCTCTTCAGGCAATCTGGTTCGCTAAAGCAGTGGAAGGTGGTGTACAGTTGAGTCTTAGAAGTCAAGATGGTGACCAGGGATATCCTGGAGAGGTTCAGGTCTCGGTCTCCTACATCCTACAGGTAAACACACTTTGTTCAGAACTTTACAGCTCTGTAGCTTAATACTAAGCTACTTAATCACTTAAGCTTTCTAAAAAATTTTCTTTTCAACCAGTGTTTGCTTTTGGCAGGACTAATCTGACTCAAGTGCTCTGGCTCACAGATCACTCTATATGATGAGAACAGCTGTTTCCAGGTTTTAAGATTTTGAAAAATTACATTATTTATTTGTTTTTCCCAGAGAAAGTTTGTCTTATACGTGCCAGAGTCTTTTTTAAAAAAACATTGTACACTGTTTACATTGTTTACACTGAATAGAACAAAATATTCCAGTGTTTTACAGCAAGAAATTTTACTTAATTTACATATGTAAATGTTTGCAGGTTGCAATTCGGTTAGATTTAAGTTGTGTTTTCAGGGGGAAACGCTAACTGCTGAGTACCAAGCCAGGTCAACCAAAACCACCCCGATCAATCTCACCAACCACTCCTATTTCAACCTGGCTGGACAGGTATGGGCACACATTTATTTGTATGCATCCTCAAAATATCAGCGATGTATGTATTTTATAAATAGAGGGTCAAAGAAATACAGCTTAAAATAGAAAGTAAAAAGTGGAGCACTGTTTTAATTTGCCTCAAATTATGATTATACTTGAGTTTCAGTTTTTTTGTGACATACTCAACGTAACTTCACATTCTGTAGTAAATGCTTTTTTGGCACTGTGTTCCACATAATAGAAAATAACAGCAATACAAAATTGAGGTACAGACCGCATAACAAAAACTAAAAATGTATACAACAATGGCTAACTTTAGGTTTTTACTAGCAAGGGGTCTCCTGGAACATTACATGTATACACCTTCTTCCTACTTCAACTTTTTTGCTCTTTATACTATACATCACCAAGCTGTAAAGCTTTGTAAAAGCTTTCTGATTAAAACTTGTGCATATAAATGCCACCCCATAGTGTTCTTTCGTCTGCCATACCCCTTGGCAGGGCTTGCTATCTGCTGATAAACATTTTTTTTGTATGGGTGGGTGTAATGTGTAGGGTGCAGCAGATATCTATGACCACCTAGTGTCCATCAGTGCTCAGTCCTACCTGCCTGTGGACGACACATCTATTCCCACAGGTAAAAGATTTACATCACACATGTCCACTCACAGCAAAACATAAACAAACAAATAAACAAACACACCATAAGAAGTTTCGTTTTTATCTTTTTATTTTTCATGGAATGTCAAAAGTATCCACATATGCAAGATGTGAAAATTTGTAGCTGTACTAGCACCCTGAACAGAGACTAAGAGTTCAAGAGTTTAACCCACTTTCTTTTTTCATAATTGCAAAGCAACAGTACGTAAACACAGTCTGAAGTAGGGTTATAACTAGGGCTGTCGAAGTTAACGCATTAATAACGTTAATAACGTTAATAACGTAATAACGCGTTAACTCAAACTCCTTTTAACGGCACTAATTTTTTTAACGCCCGATTGGCGCACGCACGGTCTGTGCCTTGCCAGCTCCTGTAGTTTCAGGAAGTGGCGCTAAAATAACATTGCAAACGATTATTGTAGGAGACATGCAGGTTGAAGATGAGGAGCATGGTGTGCTTGAGTGTGTGTGTGTGTGCTTGAGTGTGTGTGTGTGTTGCAGAGGCGGTGGTTCACGTGGGAGTAGGCTTGTGCACGTGTGGAAGTGTGTGTGTAAAGGTGTGCACTCACCTGTGACACAGATGAGAGAGTCAGGGTTGGGTAGTAGCTGCAACTTTTGTTGACCGCTACCCACTCATTCATTCATCACTCTTTTATATGTTTAATCCGCTGGTTTTCATTTTTCCATTCATCCATCTTTGCTGCGCTGTGATAGCTCTGTGCTGTTAATAAATAAAGTTAATAAATGCACCAAAGCATCTTTGGATCTCAGCGTATCTGTCATCATAGCCTCCTAGCGCGTCACAAATCTGCAAACCTGAGGACTCAACCTCATACTCTCAGTGGCTAAAAGGTTTGTTTTGGAAGCTGCAACAGTTACAAAGCAGAAATGGATACAGAAAAGGGACTTTTAAACAGAAAGTTTAGCTTTGAAGTTTTGCCCGATGGTTCTCTGGACAAAACAAAAGTAATTTGTATTTATTGTAAATATGAACTAAGTTACCACCGGATCATGTCCAGTCTTAAATACTACATGATGGCCAAGGAATTATTATTGTCCTCTCCAATTTTTCCTAGAGTATAAGAAACAAAATAAATATCTTATTAAGTTACATATAGAGCAGGGTAAAAAATTTGCAATTAATTTGCGATTAATCAGGCGTTAACTCAGGACACTAATGCGATTAATCACGATCAAAAATTTTAATGGACTGACAGCCCTAGTTATAACACATGAAAAATTGGCGGGGGTAGAAGTTAGAATTAGTATACAATAATGGGTATCATGCATGGGTTGCTATAACATATGAGCTACTACTTGTCAATAACTTGACAGCTCCCATTTTTAAGCAGACAGAAACTTTGCTCTCAACTCTCCACTAGTGGCATTTCTGCATTAAAGGCCAGTGGGGCACAGCCCTAACAGTGCTGCTATTGCACAGAAGATGATTACCTAGACTTTTCTAATTCAAACAAAAAAAATATTGTTAAGCTTAAGTTAAAAGCAAACTCATTTCTTGCAATTCTCAGTACTTGCAATTTTTAACATGCTAAATACAATTTCTTATCCAAAAAATCTTTTTCAGAGGCTATGGCCCCTCTCTTACTTGCATGCAGTTGCATCTTTGTCTTTTGTTGTGTGAGTACCGCATGGCCCCATCAGATTTTTCATAGCAAAATGGCCACTATTCTCCACTAATATTATGTGCAATTTTTTGCATTCTCTTCGTTCTCCTCTATATATGACATGCATTCACCCCTAGCCACTTCTGTATAGCAAAATCCCCAGCATAAGAGTAAAAGAAGGAACTGTTTAGCTTTCTGCATTGTTCTGAGGGAAGCATTATTGAAAGCTTAACATTTGTTCTCATGTTTCTCCATTTAGCAAATAATCAACTCAGTTTTACAGTTTTTTTTGTTAACAATACGTTGTACCACTTTTTGAGTGCTTAGGTCTCCAGACCTAAACCATTTAATCCTTTTTTGTAACCCCTTTTGTCTAACAGTGCTATTTTATTGTAGAAATAGGAGCAGCAGTGGGACTAGCATATATTTCCCATATGTTGGGTATAATTTAAAACAGTGGGACCAGCCATTGGGCATGTGGCATTTTCCCATGGCAGGCCACCATGGCAATCAAACAAAATCACAAAAGAAAATAAGCCATATGCCATTAAACCATGTAATTCTGTCAAAATTAATACATTTTTGTTACAATTATCTGTACCTTAACAGATCCCCCTCCTCCTCCTCTCTCTCTTTCTCTTTCTCAATCAAAGGGCTTTATTGGCATGAAGGTTTAAAAAAAACCCCAATATTGTCAAAG
Organism: Acanthurus leucopareius; assembly: GCA_029814765.1. Classification (NCBI taxonomy): domain Eukaryota; kingdom Metazoa; phylum Chordata; class Actinopteri; order Acanthuriformes; family Acanthuridae; genus Acanthurus; species Acanthurus leucopareius. Next base: position 7,575 of record JAQMCX010017163.1, on the reverse strand, counting down.
AAGTAAAGTTCAGTTATTTGAAAATTAATAGGAGAGAATAGAATATAAATAAAAAACAAACAAACAAAACAAAATTATAAACAAATAGGAATAACCATAGCCAAGCAAAACACCAAATTCTATTGATAAGATTTGCTCCGCCCCTCTCTCCTGGGAGAATTCTCAACTTTAAAAGCTCATTGAGCTGTCTGAAATCAGGAACCAGATAGATAGATAGATAGATAGATAGATAGATAGATAGATAGATAGATAGATAGATAGATAGATAGATACTTTATTGATCTCCAAGAGAAATTTACATAGTGGCACAGTTTAGTCCATTGCCTCGCACAGATTAAAACAACAACAGAATTAGTCTCTGCAAGCAGAAATGATGTCTGTAGAGTAGGGGAGTGAGATCTGATTGCTGGCATACTGCAATAAAACTCACACCATCACAGCACACCCTAAAGTGGACTTGAGGACTTTTCTTTAACACATATAGTTACAAACCTTGCTCGAAGGGAAGCAACACAATGAGAACCACAAGGCAAAAAGTAAGGATATGGTGTTTATTTGATCAAACACAAAAAAGGATAAGTGGCAAGGCGACAAGCAGCATTTGTTGTTCCAACAGTGGTCTGGAGCAGGGTTGAAAGAGAGATCATGAGATAGATTTGGCTTCAGGCCTTAAAAGGTCACACACACTAGCATCAATCAATCAATCAATCAGTCAATCAGTTGTTGTTAATAAATTGCAAAATCACAGCCAAAGCTGTCTCAAGACACTTAACATATAGAGTTGGTCTAGACAAAAATGAAAAATGAGCAAGCACTTGGTGACAGTTGCGAGGAAAACTTCCTATAATCTGTCAGAAATCTCAGCACAGATCCAGGCTCAGTGGTGGGCAGCCATTTGTTGGAACTGGTTGGGTTAAAAGGGGGAGAGAGGGTAAGAGAAAGAGATAGGTTTGGGGGAGTGTTGAAGAGAGGGAAAGAGAGTGAGAGAAAGAGTTAAAGGGCAAGTGCTTTCCACTGGGCCATGTCTTACAATGTACCAATCCATTTCCTCTAATACTATCTAATTCTAATTCTAAAACTATCTTGATGTGGGTTTTGAGAACAAAACAGCAATCCCCATTCCACCTCATACTTGTAGCACTGCCTGTCTTCCTCTTCCTCTTCCCTTTCACTTCAAATTTTCTTTTCTTTCTTTCTTTTTAAAAAAAAATGTATTCATCTATCTATTAATTAATTAATTAATAAATATTTTCCTCTTTTCCTTTCTCCTCCACTAGCTGCGTCCTGTCTTTCTCTAGTTTTCCCCCGATTCACTGTGGTGTAGTGCTGCCCTCTTTAGCTGACAACAGGAAACTTCATGCAACAAAGTACGATTGGCCAGTAACCAAGGAGGGCAGGTGATGGTCACAAACACTCACTAAAAGAATAAAAATTTTGGCTGCAAGAGTACAAATGCAGACAAAATAAGAAAAAAATGAGAGGAGCGCTACCCTAGTAAAAAAAAAAGACAGAAAAGGAGACCAAGGCAAGGGCTGGGGGAGACAGAGATGCACAGAAACAGTGATACAACAAATACTGTAATGGTATATGTAACTAGAAAAAGTGAGAAAAATGTAAATTTTGACATTTATAAGTATATATATTTTTTTTTCAATTTTGCTCGACTAAGTGCAAAGAAGTATAGTGGCAGACGGAGAGGTAAGAAGGCCTAAAGGGTTAGCAAAATTCATATGTTACAGAGATGAAAGAAGGCAGTCTAATATGAGTTTAATATGAGAGTTAAAGGACAAATCCTGATCAAAAATAACCCCCAGATTTTTTACAGTGGTACTGGAGGCTAAAGTAGAACCCTCTAGAGTAGCTATATTATGGGATAGTCTGATCCGATGTTGTTAAAGGCAAGATAAAGGCAAGATGACTGACTTAAATGGTGGTTTGGACTGCATGGCTTAAACAAAGGAATCTAAAACAAAGATGGCTGAATCAAAATTTGCTGCCAACATCACATGGCTAATGAGGTTTCTTTGTTTAAGGCCGCACATGTAAACTAAAGGTGCCAGAAGCACATGCCAGAAGCCGTGGATTACAGCTGAAGTTTGTGCCCGACTAAAAGCCTGTGACGTCGCTTGCAAATCAGGTAATGGAGGCTCTTAGGTTCAAACTTTCCTAGGCTATCAAAAAGGCAAAATGCCAGGACACAGAGAAGATCCAAAGCCACTTTTGTGACAGCAGAGACACTAGGTCCAGGTGTGGCAGGGGATCCAGGCCATAATGGACTATAAAACCAAACCACAGGTTGACAGCAAAGGCATTCACCTTGCTGACACATTAAACAACTTTATGTACTGTTTGGAGTTATGAATCACAAGCCAGCATATCAGAATCTGATAGCGATAGGAATGATCTAACTTTGGACATGTTTCTGAGATGATAAAAAGCAGTCTTGGTGATATAAAAAATGTGCTTTTGGAAGTTAAGATCAGCATCCATAATCACATCCATTTCTGACAAGCTCAGTAGCTTTCACAGGAAAAGGAGTTAGTAAAGAACCAATCTGATGCCTCAGTGCCTTCGCACCTATTAATAAAATCTTGGTTTTGTCCTCATGTAGTGGTAAAAAAAAAACAACATTTGTGTCATCCGGTGTCTGACATCATTAATGCACTGGATGAGATCATTTACTGGGCTAAGTTGATTAGCAGAAACAGATGTATAATTGTGTGTTGTCAGCATAAGACTAGTATAATATGTTGTATTGATGAATTATTGAACCAAGTTGGAGCATGTACAAATTTAACAGATTTAACAGGAGAGGGCCAAGAATAGACCCTTTAGGGAATATGTATGAAATTCAGATTTGATCAGATTTTAAGTTACCAACAGAAACAGAGAAGGCTCAACCGCTAAGGTATGAAGAAATGCTATTAGGAACAGGGCTTTTAAGGCCCAAACAGTTTTTAAGGCACTAAAGTAAAATAACATGTTCAACCATATCAAAGGTGGCACTGAGATGGAGGATAACTAAGACAGAGACTTAATGGTTATCAGAGTAAATTTTAAGATTGTTGACTACTTGGACAAGAGCAGTTTCAATACTGTGATCGACTCTAAAACCAGAATGGTACGAGTCAAATAAATTTTATTTTAAAAGATGCACATGTACTTGCTGATAAACAAACCAATCAAACCATTACAACAATGACAAAATTTTATAGTTCTGTGCTTAGATGTGCTATCTTATGCTAAGTTATGCCCAGTGACATGAGTAAGTCTTTGGAAGGAAAAGATGTCCTTTCCGGTGTGTTGCCTTGCCAAGTCCATTAAGCTGCAGACTTGTGACAACCTTGAGTCCAGTAAGCTGCAGGTTTGTGAGGCTTCCTGATGGGTTAGGGCAGTGGTCCCCAACCCCCGGGTACCGGTCCGCGGATCAATTGGTACCGGGCCGCCCAAGAAATAATTAATTATTTCTGTTGTATTTATTATCTGAGTCTGAACAATCTTTTATTTTGAAAAATCTTTTATTTTGAAAAGTGACCGGATTCTCTCGGTTAAAAAAACAGACGTCTTTGGGAAGTTTCTTTTCGAAGGGGAAAAGGCCCAGTGAAGAGACAGAAGAAGAGAAGACTTTGATGTTATACTCATGTTATGTTGTTGGCGCAATGTTACGAGGAAGCTGCTAATAAAGTTGCATACGAGTACACAGTGGATTATATACATTCGCAATATAAACAATCTACGTGCCCTTACAGTTTTGCTGCTTATGTGCTGCTCTGTTTTTACCTGTCAGCGCTTTAAAAGTCATAAGGGACATCATTTTATTCAGCCATGTATGTACTGTATATGGATAAATGACAATAAATTTGACTGTGACTTTTGACATGAGGTTGTGCATCAAATAAGCAGGAATTTGAGTTGCATTTGCATTGCAGCAGCATTCATTTATTAAGTTTAATTTCAGGTTATATAAGTTGACACTGAATGTATACTTATCCCTATATTTAAAAAAAAAATAGCAAGGCTATTTTGAGGGCTCCTTAAATGACGAGAGCTTATCTGAAAGTTAGGCAGAAATACACTCTTTTTCTTAGTTGTGTTGGACCATGATTGAAGTACAGTCTGATTCGTGATCAATATATATGTTGTGACATTATGACATCGTCAGCTACTTAAAAACAAGTTTTGTTACCTTAAACCACCCCCCTACCCCCCACCCCCAAAAAAGATAGCAGTTAAACAAGGCCATTCTCAGCTTCCATACTCTTGGCTTCTGCAGGGCGACAGCCAAAATATACAAAAAAAAAAAAAGGATGGGAGGGCAGTTGATTTTTAAAAAAATTATATATCAAAATTAATTACCCCCTACAACACCTAAATATGGTACGGTCCCCAATTCAGTTGTTAAGGCGAGACATAATGATGTGATGTAGTTCTATTTCCTGGTCCAATTCCAGAGCACTTCCCATGAGCTAATGATTTACAACCAAACCAATGCACTATTTTACCCATAGGAGAGATCAGAGGAGTAGAAGGCACGCCCTTTGACCTTCGACAGCCTGTTTTGATTGGACCTCATCTGAAGAAGATTTCAAGTCCAGGCTTTGACCATAACTTCTGTCTGTCATTCCCCAGGGATGCCTTGACAGAAAAACATGCTGCCAGGTTTGCTGCAGAGTTTATTTTCTCATTAACACACCTTCACACACACACAGTCACACACTAAATATACCATTGTACATCAAACCTATACCATATAACTTGTCAGGAAAACTTCTCTCTTTCATTAAGAGTGTGCCATCCTGTCAGTGGGCGTGTCCTAGAGGTTTCTACCACCCAACCAGGTGTCCAGTTCTACACTGCTAACTTCCTGGATGGATCAATGACAGGAAAGGGCGGGGCTAGGTACAGGAAGCACAGCTCCTTCTGTCTGGAGACACAGAACTGGCCTGATGCTGTCAACCAGGTATGATGCTGGTACATTTAAAATATATATGTAGACTATATACCATGTGTGAAGGAAAAATCTGATCAAAGATGAGCTGGAGGAAATGAGGAGGTCAGGAGACAGTCTACTTCAATGCAAATAATCAGTGGCAGATGAAGAGGTGAAAAGGCCTAGGGGGTGAGAGAAATTCCTTCACATCATGGTCTGGGTGAATACGTAATTCTGGTTGGGTTAGGGGTTTCAATTAACTTTTGATGTATGCACACCTATGGAACTTTTCAAGTGGTTCCTGCTCACTGTTCCAAATTAATGTGTTTCAGTCGGTATTTTAAATGTCATGTGACTATACTAAGTAAACATGACTAAATTGACCAAGGCTACCTGTGGCTCTTACTTTGCCTATTTTAAACTAGAAAGTTTGACACGCTCATTATTGTAATATTAAAAAAGCATGGTAGCCTACAACCAGTCAGCCTGCTGATAAAAAAAAAATAGTAGGCCTTTGTTATGAATTAAAGGTTTATTAAACATAGCCTACAATAAATCTAGTCTGCCTATTAAATCCTTCAGGCATTGTCATCAGCTGGCCACAAACTCTGTGAATTTAGACATAAAAAAAAAATCTGAATATTATATTTCCAACAGTGTGGGCGTGCAGTGTAATATCCTCTGAGCATCACAGGATGGCCCATGAACTGAAGGAAGTAGCCTACACTCAGCTTAATAGTCAAATAAAGTGGTTTAACTAAGTGTCTGCTTTCTAAGCTGCATGTCGGACTGTACAGGCCTCCATATCGTCCAGTAATTCTTGATAACCAGACACTTTGTGGGGCATTATCTCTTATGTGTTTGTGTGTGTGTGTGTGTGTGCTTGTGCATATGTTTTAGTTTAGTAATACTGCTTTATAAAAAATAAAACTACTCAATATCCTATTCGTTGGTAGTTTTAACTACAGCAATACATCATATCCTGTAAGATCATTATGTCATCATATTCTAGAGCCACTCTCCTCCTGAATTTAAATCCATCATGAGCTCAGACTAACAGTCCTGTTCCTCTTATCACTGCTTTTTAGTACTTTAAAATGTGAGATTTGAAATTAACTCACAACAATAAATTACTAACTTGAGGAAATGCAGCTGAGTTATCAATGTTTTCTTCCAAATTATGATCATCCCTGCTGGGGTAAGAGATGCACACACACATTTCCAGCTTATGATGTGGAATGGGGTCATGCATTGCAGTCAAAGACGATGCATGCCTCTGCTTTCAGGTGTTTTCCATGCTTTGCCAGATGCATCATCAAGTTTGAAGTGTTTCAACCTTTACATGCACTTACTGCATGCATGTTGCAGTGTTAAAATCCTTCAGTGTGAAATGTAGCCACACTTCAGACCATTTATCTTTTGGCATTTTAGCCATGCTTTAGGAAGCTTAGCTACTAGCAAGCTAATACCATTAAAAAGCTACCAGCTGCCTGCCTGCTGTGGACTTAATGATTCTATTGGTAAAGGCACCTGTTGCCTCCTTCAGAGCAACAGAGGGCAGTAGCTGGTTACTCAGGCATGTAGTGCACTAGTTTGAAGTACTAAAATAAGTGCCAGTAGGCACTGGACATACAGAAACTGGTGCCATGTTCATACTGGATCTAGGTAGCATTATCAAGAAGATTTCTTTTTTCCCATATTATATCTTGGTTTACACACAAAGTAGAGTGCAGTCTGTTGTAAAATATTCTTAACAATGTTTGTCTGTTATAACTTAACCTTAGAGCACCAACCAGAAGTGGAACTCTTTATATTGTTTTACAATACAATGACAACAAAGGCTTTCAGTGCTATTCTGTTCTAAAAACAAGGTCAGATATAGTTTGTTTGATACAATTAAAAGCTAAAAGAACCTTGAATTTGTAAATATTTACAATGAATATGAGTTCTTTAGGTCAAAAATAATTCTTGATACACCATATCTAAAGTAACATGTACAAAGATATTAATTTTAATATGAAATTGAAACACAGACATCATCTTAACAGTGTACAGGACTCCCTCACAGCAATGTTTTGGCAGCCATTTTTAATTCTGCCACCTAATTTATAAATATCATTGTTTAAGTCATGAGGTCTTAGCCACCATTTTGACTTGTGAGAACCGTCATTGGCATATTGCATTTCCTCCCCCCTACCCTAACCTTAACCATAAAAACTAAATTCCAAACCACCCCTTACCGTAACCAACACAATTCTCAAAAAATCTAGAAAAAGTATTCAACAACAGATAAGACAAATTCATACATAAACATAAATTACTCTCTGACAGTCAATACGGATTCAGAACAAACAGTTCAACATCACTGGCATTAATGGAATCAATTGAGGAAATCATTAATGCTATAGATCATAAACGGCATGCAATTGGAATATTCACTGACTTCAAGAAAGCTTTCGACACAGTCAATCATGACATATTAATCAATGAACTGGAACGGTATGGGATCAGGGGGATAGTTTTGCACTAGGTGAAGAGTTATTTATGGGACAGGAGACAATTTGTGAGGTTGGGAGACTATACTTCCTCGTGCTTGGACATTGCTTGTGGCGTCCCCCAGGGGTCAGTACTGGGTCCAAAACTGT
>JAQMCX010017162.1:0-21698 GCA_029814765.1 Acanthurus leucopareius | reverse complement strand
AGATACAGAAGTATCCGCTGCCGTACCACCAGACTACAGAGCAGCTTCTTCCCTCAGGCTGTGAGACTACTTAATGCGCCATCTGCACTCCTCCATGTTTAATCATTTTATCTTTTTTATACAACAATTAATCAATCAAGAGGGAACCACATTTTAATTTCATTGTACAACTTGTTGTATAATAACCAATAAACTTCCTTGTATCCTTGTATCCTTGTAAAATATTTGATCACACAAGTGTCTGTGGAATCGCCACTATGAAATTGTTACTTAAAACGGCTGGTGTGTGGGTTTGGACAAATTGTCCAGTTTAAAAACATTTGAAACAGTTTATTCCAAAGGACAGCCTCATAGTGACAAAATGCCTGATTTTTTTTAATTCTAGGTACACTCAGGAAAGCCATGTCTGATGACCTGAGGGATTGGATTGGGTGATAGTTAGTGAGCAGGTCAGAAAGAAATTGTAGTGCCATACCATTCGCAGCTCTGTAGACTAGTGAGAGCACCTTAAAATTTATTCTGTGTTGGACAGAAAGCCAACGAAGATTTTTCAGAAAAGGCGTAATGTGTTCTGTTTTCTTTGTCCCTGTTGACACTCTACCTGTAGTGTTTTGGATGAGCTGGAGCCGGCTTACTGTCTTTTTTGGAAGTCCAGTATAGAGTGTGTTGTGGTAGTCTAATCTGCTGAATATGAATGCATGCACCAGTTTTGTGAGAACAGTGAAGGACAAATAAAGGACCTGATTTGAAAATGTTTTTTAAGTGATAAAAGGCTATCTTGTTTAATAGCAGTTATATGATGGCCCAGTGCCGGGCAGGGGGTACAGAGGAAGGGGGGGCAGTGACGCTGCTAAGCACGGACCCACACCCCCTAAAACCCGAACCAAGAAGAATGCAGCAGACTCATCTGCCCACCTCAGGGGTGCACCCCAGCCACCCTACCCCCGCCCAGAGGGAGAACGCACCATGAGCAAACAAATCGGGCCAAAACCACCAGACAACAGGACAGTGAAGCAGGCCCAACACCACAGCTCATCAAGAAACCGAGCCCCAGGCGTGACCCACCAGACCCCTCCCAGGGACCCATCACACCAAGGACCCACTGACACTACCAGGAGGGAGGCACAGCCCCCTGAGCCAGGGGCCAAATGTTTAAGCCATAACTAAACAGAGTGACTGTCCACCATCCTTCCCCTTTATTATGTTTCCCGGGTCCCTGTCAAAGAAACATTATCCCTATATCATGAATAAGTGATACCCTAAGTGTAGTGTGGTGTGTTAAAATTGGAGGAACAGGTAAGGAGGGTTGAAGGTAAGCAGAGGGCTACAGAACAGTGTTGCTCTGCAGCCCAACACACTATAAAGGGTGGCCCACACCAAAACCCTATCCACAGTGCAGAAGCCATGCCCAGCATCCCAGCTGCCACCATGATTCCAAAACAGGCCAGCTGCCCGCAGCACACCCCCCAACGGAAAAACCGAGCCACGCCCCCAAGACGCATGAACAGCAAGCCAATAGCAACCCCCCAGGTCCCGATGCAGCAGGGACACAGAACCCACACCCAGCAACACTGCTGCCATCTGGCACTCACCCCCAGCCCTGCAGCCATACGAGACTGTACCAGGCCTAGATCTTGAACCACCCGCTATCCATGCCCAGGCCCCAGTGCCAGCACCCATGCTGGTGGGCCTGCCAGCGCAGTGTCAGAGCCCACCAACAGAGAGCCAGTAGAAAGGTAGGGGGCAGAGGAGGAAGGAAGGAGAGAGAGGAGGGGGGAGAGGGATAGAAGAGAGGCAAAATAAAAGAGGAGCAACAGGAGAGACCACACACCCCAGCCCCCCAGGGTGGTTGTGGTTGATGATGTTGAGGGCAGGCTTATCTTTCCAGTTAACTTAAATTGTTTTCTTCACGATGGCAAGAGCTGTTAGTATGGATTGGGATCAATTGATTGTAAGATCAATTACAGTTAAATCAATTATGCAGAGGCTGGGAGATAGCGGGATCCTGCAGTCTTCGATTGAGGATAGTTTTTGTGTGAATGTTGACTAGAAGTGCTGTACAGGTGAACATGGCCAAAGGGAATGGAAATAGGTGTCTGGGGTGTTCTGAGTGCACTGAGTGCATATGTCAGAGTGAGAGAAGCCCATTCTATACATCTTGTGTCAAGTAGTGTGTGTTTTTTGAAGTACTCTGAATAGGATAAATTATAGATTGGTGTTTTTTCATCTTGAATGTGTTTTTGTAAATCTGGGTCCAGAAGTTAATATCATAAGTCTTTTTCACATCTTGTAATTGGTAGATGTATAGAATTGGTGCTTGAGCGTAAACTTTATATCTTGGAAAGATTTTTTTTATTTTTAGGAAAAAGCCTTGTGATATGTTTGAAAAAATCTTGGGCTGTAATAGCCTCTTAAGTGTTGCTGTTCTCTTCTTAATTGTCTTTATTACTTGTAGATATTAAAGTAAATTTCCATTTCTTATTTCAAATGTTTGGGATAAATTTGTATATGTAATAAATATGTTGTCATGGTAAAGGCGATGGAGGTGGGTAATTCCTTTCTGCTCCCATTTACTCCAATGAAGAGTTTTTTGTGGTTCTCAAAGTCAGGGTTATGCCAGATCGGGGAGAACATACAGTACAAGGTTCCAGTTGGGTGTCTGTAATCTCCATAGTTTTCCACCAGGCAGTCAAAGTGGCGGTGATAAAAGGGAGGTCAAAGAGTTTAATATTGTTGCAGTGTAATTGCTCTAATTCTAGCCAAAAATTATAGTCGTCATTTGGATGCAACCATTTAGTGAGGTACTGTAACTGGTTAGCTAAGTAATAATGTATGAAGTTGGGAGCATCTAATCCCCCTTTAGATTATTTTTTCTGAAGAGTAGATAGACTGATTTTAGGTTTTTTGTTCTTAGAGTAGAATTTTATGATTGTGGAGTCTAATGTTTGGAACCATTTCGATGTGGGTTTGAATGGGATCATGGAAGAGGTAGTTGATTGGGGGTAAGATTTTCATTTTAACAGTGGCAATACACCCCAGATGTGAGATAGTAAGATAGTTCTAATGCTTCAGGTGGCCACAGATTTTGTCCAGAAGTGGGCTGAAGTTCAGGTGGACTAACTCCGATAGTTTTGGTGAAATATTTATGCCCAGATATTTAGCGTTTACTGTAGGGAGAGAGAAGTGTGGGTTTTGGTCTGCAGGTTCCATGAGTTCTCTGTTATTGCAAGTATAGTTGATTTTGACCAGTTGATGGAATAATCAGAAAGTTGAGAAAAAGTAGTTATTAGGTTAAATAGTTCCTGTATTGATGTTTTGGGTTCTTGTAGATAAAGTAAAATATCATCAGTGTATAAATTAATTTTGTGTTCTGAGATGGAGGAGCGGATACCGACGATGTTGGTGTTTTGTTGCTAGTGGCTTGATGAATATTGCAAACAGTAGGGTGAGAGTGGGCATGCTTGTCTGGTTCCCCTCTGTACAATGAAACTTTGTGAAGTGAACCCATTAGTGGTGACTGTGGCCTTGGGTTAGTCATATAGGGCTGCTATCCACTGGATAAATAACTCTCCAAAGCCAAATTTGTGAAGGACAGTGAAGAGGAGGGACCAGTTTACTTTGTCAAAAGTTCTTTCTGCATCAAGCAACATAACAGTTGCTTTTGTGTTAGGGTGCTGCAACATGCTGATCAGATTTAGAAGCCTTCTGACATTGTTATAAGATTGGCGACCTTTAATGAATCCAGTTTGGTCATTTTGAACTATTGACGGGATAATTGTCTCCAACCTAGAAGCAAGTGCTTTAGAGATAATTTGATGTCGGTATTAAGTAGTGACAGGGGGCAGTAGCTGGAAGGAAGTGTGGGATCTTTGTCCAGTTTTAATAATAATTTGATTGCAGCTGTATTCATGCAGGTTCTTATACAATCTTTGTTTTCAATCTTTGTCACTGTCCTGAGGAAGAGGGGTGCCAACACTGACCAGAAATGTTTTATAATTTCAGTGGGGAAGTCATCTGAACAAGGCGCCTTGCCCACAGGCATACTGTCTAAAGCGCTTTGTAATTCATTAATGGCCAACAGTGTGCTTGATCATGTCCTTAACATCATTTATATTAACAGGTGTGAAATTACATGTTTGCTTGGATAATTTTTACAATGGAAAGAACCAGGTCAAAGGTGCTTTTGCTTGACTGTGAAGTGTTAGATCTAATGCTGGAGATTTTTCTTCAAAGAAGTGTATAGCAAACTCCTTATATTTATTTTGAGAGAGGAACTCATCGAAAATTGATCTGATGTGATTAAACAGTTTATCAGCTGTATAGAACAGGTACCGAATGTTTTGTTTATCATTTTTGAAATGTTTTGTGGTCTTAAAAGTTTACCTTCTGTATTATAGGAGGTAAATTTGCATATGTAGATTTCATATTAAACCTGAAGTATGTTCTCATGCCATTCACATTTGGCCTGTCTGTAAGATTTTTCTTGCATCCTCATTATTTCCCCAGTTCTCCAAGAAGTATTTGGTCTTTTTTTAATTACTTTAGTTTCGATAGGCGCAATACTGTTAATGATGTGACATACAATATAGTTGAAGTTGTTCATCATCTCATTGCATGATGACATGATGGGCAGACTATGAGTTGATATTCCTGGATAAACATATCAGTCATATTTTCAGTAACAAAGCACTTACTTACAATTCTGGTATTGTCACATCTGTGACTGGTCATATTAAAGAAGACGTAAGAATGACCTGAGATTGCAAATCCAGAATGTCAGCTATTTTTTTTTGTTACATTAAGGCTTTTAAATAGAATCTGATCAAGGGTGTGGCAATATGTAGGTCAAATAACATGCTGTGTGAATTTGAATGTGTCTAGAACATTAAGAAACTCTTTTGTGTCTGGATGGGTGGGATTGTCGATATGTATATTAAAGTCACCAGTAATGACAATGCAGTCATAGTCAATGGAAATGTTTGGAATCAGTTCAACATATTCATTAATAAAACCTTTTTTTAGTTAAGAAGGGTATAAACGTTGAGTAAAATTGTATAAACAACAGTTTTAACAACCACAGCTAAGCATTCAAAAGTTGAAAACTCACAAGACCCACAGTCTGACAGTTTAAGTTATTGTGATCAAGAAATCCAATGCCCCCACCTTTCCTTTTGTAGCTTGTACAGTGTAAAAATTTAAACTAATAAGATGCTTTTTCAATCAGCTCTTTACTACCTGTTGCATCGAGCCATGCTTTGTTCGCATAAATATGCGTTAAAATTTTGTAACCATCATTGAGAAAGGTCACAGGTCTAAGATTGTCAATTAGTTTGGGATCTTTGCTAGACTTGGGGATGAGTGTGATTATTCCCTGCTTTATAGTAGTTGGAAGAGTTTTAGATTTAAGTATCTCTTTAAAATATTGAAAATAAGGTCTTTAAGATACATTCAGAATTGTCTATAAATGTTGGTAGTTTTTTTTTTCATCTGAACCCAGAGATTTGTCTAAAGCTAAGTTTTTCTTCACATTTTCTGCTTCACTCATATTTGTGTCTCTTTCATATGATTTTTTTTACAGTCATTCACATTGGGGATCTCTACCTAAACATGCTCAAAGAAATAAGGGGCCTATGAAGGCTGAATAGTAGAAGTAGTATAGTTCACTGTAGAATCTGAAGATTTTCTTAGAAATGAGTCAGTACATTCTTGATTATTTATCAGAAGTGCTCCAATAGCATTAGACTTTTCCAGTCTACAAAAATAAACTGAGCTTCTCTCTCCCTCTTCTATCTACTTGGCTCTTGATCTAATATATGCACCTTTGGCTTTAAAAATGTAAATGATATCCAGTAAACACTGCAAGTGTAAGTGTTTTGTGTGTGTGTAAGTTTTTGTTAGTTATTTTCATTTAACAAGAGATTATACAGATACAGTTTACATTACAAATTTCAAGAAAAACAGGATTAAAAAGATGACTTTGATATTGTTAAGTCAAAAGTAGTATGTTTTTTTATTTTTTTTGTAGTATATTTCATTTGGAAATCTAGTTAACAGTGGTCAATCATCAAATTTTTTATACTTAAAAGATTAAATATAATTCTTGTAATATAACAGATGAAGACAGCACTGAGCTGAAAGGTAAGGTGCCAGGTGAAAGATCAGGTAAATTTAAGGAGGCTGTGATTCACTTCCATTTGAAACAGTGGTGAGCAAGACAAAGAAATCCATGCAGTGTGAGGATGACAGGGTGACATCGATGTACAAGGCTACAGACACACTATTGGTATGTACACGTTAAATAATTTGATGTTATTTGTTTAGTAGACTTGGGCTTTCTTTTGATGCAAGTGTAACATATATGTGTGTGGTTTTCATTCTCACTTTGTTTGCCAGCATGTGCTGCATCTTATTTGTTTGGCAAACAAAAGAAAAATTTAAGCCTAAATAAGACATACAAGGCAAAAATATAAGTTAATAGAAAAGTATAGATGTTACTTCTGTAACTACACACAGTTGTATTGCCCCCATTTGACATCAATGAATGTAGTGAAATAAAATACATATCTTCTTGTTATTTGGTTCTAAGTGTTTTGAACATAGACATGTATGTAGCATCAAAAAGGGATGCAAATTATAAGATGCAGATTGTTTGACCTAGTGCAAGTTGAGATTTATGTTGAGCATATTTCACATGACCACAAAGTGAGGTCCTTGTGGTGTGCAGCAAGATAATTGACTGCAGCTTATATGTAAATGTGTGTGTGTGTGTGTGTGTGCGCGCGCACGCATATGTGTGTGTCACAACCACACACAAACACACACACGCACATACATATGTAAACATAAGTTTGGCCTAGGTACCATCAACTCCCTGTCCTGAGACAAAGCTAGACATCTCACAATACCACGACCTTAAATATGATAAAAATGGCCATTGCCACATTATGTGGTATTCCAAAGCCCAAACTGCCACCATTCAGTTCTAGTAGGGAAAGCAATGGCAATGTTGAAAAGGGGGGTTAAACAGTTTACTTGGCCCACACAGGCACTGTCAACAAGCACCTCTTGTGAGACTGGCAAATTAGTCAGTTCTTGGAGTTTTTACCTTTGTAGATGGTGGGTTGTTTTTTGTCAGAGTAACAGGAGAGGATTTTCTCTTCATACCAGTGATTGTTATTTCAATCCATTAGTAGTCGTGGTCTCTCGCTCTGACTTGGGTCAAAGCTACAGGTAGCTTAGGTTTCAATCTTCCTGTTGCACAGCAGTTCAAAATGTACAATCTTAACCTCAACTCCTACTTTTAAGTAGAGCAAATGTTCACTTGGACACCTACATGAACATTTGTTCTTGTGTGACTGAAAATGCATCAAGTTTTCATGTTTACTGTGGGGATTGGGCGAGAGCTTAAAGGTGTTGTGCCCAATTAGTTTACACTGTAACACAGCCATAGTCATATTAATATTTTCATCAAATATTTTAAAGGGAAGTTACAACAAAGTTTCCAAACTTTAAATCTTGTCTCATGTCATAACAGTAATGCAAAGCTGCAGTAACTTTCAGTATTTTTTTGAGCATTCAGTACCTTTTAGGTTATTCTGGAGAATATTCTGGACAGTATATTTGTCATTGTTTTGGATTGTTGTAATAATAAACATACATCTGCATAAAGCAAGCATGTTTTTCCACTCCCATGTTGATGAGTGTATTAAAAACTTTCAAAATGTCCTTGTAAGGTACATGTAGAACAGATTAAAAGGACAATAAAAACAAAAGCAAGTAAACATGCTAAAAGTTGCATTTTACATAGTAAGTTGTGTTTCTAACTGTAAATTTTGTAATGTTTTGAAGATCGCGGTAAAATGATTTGATAATCATCTTTATGTAGTAGCTAAAACTTTGGTCTGTTTACCAGACTATGCTGAGATTGACTGACTTGATCTGTAAGCTTCACTGTCATGGATTCAGAGCAAGTATTAACTTTTAATACATCTTCTTTGAGTCCAAAAACAATTAATTGACAATTATCTCTATCAAGTACACAGTATGAGTAAGTCCCAACCATTTTTTAATCAGTCAAGCAGTGTATCATGCCAAATGCTGCACTAAAATCCAGTAACACCAAACAAAAATTTTTGATGACTCGCATCTCAGCCATTTACCTCGACTTTGAACTGTTTAAGGGGTCTGTAGTGGTTGGGGTCATGGATGAGTTTCCAGCTAAGAGGGTTTGCACTGTTACACTTGGATGTCAGAGAAGCAGAAGCAGAAAGATTTTTTTCTGAACAGGGAGAAATAGAATTAGATAACAGTTTCATGGCTGATCCTGATCATAGCTGAGAGCCTTCTGAGGACTGGTTGTGTGATATCAACATGTCAATTTATTGCCAACAACAAAAGATAGCCAATGACATTTACATTTGTGGAGATGGAGACTGATTTTCTACTGTTTAGTGTTAATCACAATCTAACTCAGTCATTTTGGAGATACACATTTCATGTTATAGGACTACCATCATCACAGGCTTAGAGGCTGGCGGTTTAAACACATAATTAAATTTGCAAACTAATGGACAGATATGCAGTCTTCTCTGTTTCATAGCACTATTAACAGTGAACAGTTCTGACACAAACACTTAGCAGACTATTATTAACTTAATCATTTTACAGTGAGGGCATAAAAGTTGCCGATATCCTCATAAGTACAATTGCACACTTGAAAACAGTATGTACATTTATTTATTTATTATTTTATATTTTTATATTGATCAAAAATATCAAACTATGCAGTGCTCATAAAATTTGAATCAAGATTCTTGTATTTGTGCCCTGGCCATGCTTAAAGCAGATAAACACTTTACTGCATCTTTGCCAAATTCTGCGTGTGTATTATCATTTTATTATTATTATTATTATTACTCTAACAATACATCGTTAAAAAATCTAAATGATGGTTTGGGTGGCAGGCAGGCAGGCAACTGAAGTAGTAAGGCTACAATTCACTCTATTACAAGTCAGTGTATTATTTTGAAGCTGTTGTTTTAAGATACGATGATGTTGCTGAAATATGATATTATAACATTTTCCTGCCTACCAGTAAAACATAGGTTTACATTCATTTTAGTACTTCATAAAAACCTTGAAACTTGCTCACGGACAGTCATCCATCATTTAAGCAGCAAATAAACCTTATGTGGTAGAGGAAAGAAGAAGAAGATAGAAAAATTTTAAAGTGGAAGGAGTAGTCCCATCAAATTCAGATTTCACCCTATAGAATATGAAAGTTATGTATTTTCCACACATGTTCACCGACTTAAAAACCTTTAAATCACATTTTATTTTTTGTCTTCATTAAAATCTCAAAATATTGCTAACATTTTTTGAATTTTAGAATTTTAACTCTGCAAGCAATAAAGACTTTGTAGCAATACATTTCCTGAGTGTATCCTAGTTTTCCTGTACTTATTTTGCCTTTGCCTTTTGCCTTAAAGCAGCCGGACACCTACAGCTGAAAGTTCAACCTGAGAATTTATGGTCTGATCATTATATCATAATATATTTGTTATCATGATCATCATAAAGACTTAGACTTAGGCTTCATTTTATTCTCATTTCACAAAATATACAGTAGTGCATTTGGGGAACGAAATTTTGTTGCATTGGCTTCCAGAGTTGTATCAAGCAGTGTTGGGGAGTAAGGAAGATAACAGTAACTGTATGTGGTTTTACATACATAAATATATATATATATATACATATCAATATGAGTGCAATGTAAATATAAAAATATGAGTGCGATATAAATATATAAATATGAGTGCAAAAAGACAAAATATGTACATGGAATTTTGCAGAGAGCAGAGTAGAAGCAAATACAATTGTGCACTTTCAGTAGTGGTTTGAATATAAATATGAATAGATAAATAAACAGAAAAAAGTGCACTGAACAGAAAAAGCATATGAAATGTAGTGACAAATAATTATATATATTGTTATGGGTGAGACACACAGGGTACTATAGCAGTGCATGTCTGCAGACCTTCCTGAACTGCTGTGGATCCATGTTTGTAGTATCCTTACAGGCAGTGTTGCTGCTACTGCAAACTCTTTTTTTCTACATTGAGTTTGCCTTCGATAGTGTCTAATAGAAATAACTACACCACCATTTTTATGCTAGTTCAAGGAGAGAGAGAGAGATAGAAAGATAGGACACGCTGGAAGAATACTTGCCCTCATGGATGATTTCCTTTGCTCATGTCTGTGACAATTTCTACAGATTGAGACACTGAAACCATAATTAAAAGTATAATTTTGCAGGTATGATATTCATATGACACATCATTCTCTCCGTTTGTTTTTGTTAGGAATTACAAACAAAAACAAACAAAAACTAAGCCAAAAAAATTCCCAAACCCTAAATCTCCAGACAGCATGCTGCTGCGACCTGCGGCTCATATGGGCAATGTGGTTGAGCCCTCCCTGTGTAAAAAATATTTTCAGGTCCTCTTAACATTTGACATTCATATGTGAGAATACAGACACAGAAAACACTAAATAATAAGACTGACATAAAGGCACGGGTCCTTATCTTGGGGTGACTGTAGCTCAAGAGGTAGAGTTGGTTATGTACTTAGAAGAACATTAGAAATTGCTTCCAATGACCGTTTCATTGGTGTGTGAGTGTATGAGTTTATCATGAGCAGGTTGGCATTTTGTAAAGAAGCTGAGTGCTACTGTGTGAATGTGAGTGTAAATAAGTGATTGCAGGCCTGTGTCTTAAAGTACATTGGATAGTCAAAAGACCAGAAAAGCTTCAAAAAATGCAGTCCATTTACTATAGACTATGTCTGGATATGCCTATAAAAGAGCTCCTTTCTGTACTTTGAGCAAAACTGTATCCACACAAACATTTCTCTCTATTTCACCTACTGCCTCTTTTTTCTATATTGCTCTTAAAGTGAAATGGAAGTTTCTTTAATCTCCAAAGGCAATAACAGCTGATTGACTTATCCTTTTCATGTGTTCACGTGTGTGGTGTATTTACAGGAGGAACATAAGGTTTGGATCTAACTTCATTTCTTGGTTACAGTCCCTCATATTTAAACTTACCTTCTTTCCTTTTAACACAGTTTAATATCTATTCTACAGTTGCCAAACTAACCTTCCTTTCCTCAAGGTGTTCAACAATCTGCCTTAGGTCTTTTGTTAGTATTTTTCTCTTGTGTAATATTTTTGGTGGAGATTTTTCCCCTTCATTTCTGAAATATACCTAATGCTGGCCTTCCCCCGTGGCTTTGCATTAGTTTTGCCTCTAAAAACTGCTGTTTTTGTTCCTACTGATGACAGCAGAATTGTCAGGAGAGTTGGATGACTCATAACTCTTGTCTCTCTATTTATTACTTTACTTTCTTTGTTGGACTTTACCCATTTAAATACAAACAACTGTGCCCTTTAGCAACACACGCAGATTGTGTGGATAGAATAAAGTGACGTACATTTACAGTCAAATAGTATAGAGTGCTGATAAGCAGTGCAGTATTATGGTATTTTTGAGCACTCAAAAAAACTGGGCTGTCCTGGAGATACCAATGATGTAGATGGCAACTAATCATACTATTTAGAAGTTCTTATTTTCAAAAAGTTACGCACTTTTTCTTATTTCAGATGTGGAATGCTGGCACATTTATTTTTCAATGGTAAATGTGTCCTGGTAACAAAAATGGAATATGCTTTTGAACCCACTTAATCCATATGAGCACAACATAGTTTACACAGTTTTAGTTCATACCCTCTTGACTAGTTTTTTAGCCCTTATAAGTGTCCTTTTTTTCTTTAGGAGATGATGGAGACCAAATCAGAGTTAGAAAAAAAGAATGTGTTGGACTTAGAACTGTCAGGCAGTAAAACATGACCCCATAATTCCAAATATTTGTCTGTCTGCTGATGTGCAGTGGTTTGCTAACCAAACATGTTCAATTTTTAAGCTGGTCAAGCAGTTTTACATGGATGTTTAAGCAGAACACATGACACATGACTTAAAGGTTCAATAATAAGACAAAAAAGTTTTGATGATGAGCCCTATTGTAATCCCCATTTATCTCCCCCCACATCCTTATTTAAGATTTCATTTCTTTCTCTTTTTTCTTCTTTTTTCAAAATTCCTGGCCTAGACTCACTACAGCTTTTCTCTGTTGGCTTGCTAAAGACTGTATAGCTATTGTTGGTACACATAAACACATTTCCTACTGTGTCATAAACACAAATGCTTATCCTTTTCCCACCATGAGGGGATTAATTAACAACTGCAAAAATTAGACATACCAAATAATGGTATTATTTTTCACTTGACTTTCAAATTTCTGTCAACTTCTATTTTTACCAAAGAGCGCCTAGCATTGTAACAAGAAACCTAGTAAAGAAGATGAAATATAACAATAATAAAAATAATTATAACAATAACAATAACAACAACAACAACAACAATAATAATAATAATAATAATCATCATCATCATCATCATCAGCATCATTTTTAAAAATCCTAAATAAACACTAGATACCAGACCCAGAGAAATATTGCAATGCACATTGTATACTGTCTTCATAATTTTCAAGACAGATAAAAAAGCATGTATGAACATATCATACAAAGCTGCTGATAAAAATGTTGCTTCACATTTTTTTTTCTTTGAACCTCTTATGTTTCTATCAAGTAACAATCCAATAAAAGCTATGAGCTGACCTCCTCGACCTTGAGAAGTAAACTGTTTAAAAAAAAATTAAGGTATTAATTTGGAAACTTCACACAGTCACCTGCCTATATGATTAATAGAATGAACCCAATTTGGAGGTCAGTCAATGACGCACAGTCTAGTGCGAATGGCATGGTGTGGCCAAGGCTGTTTTGCTTTTAAGACAGTGCACAATCTGGGCGCTAAATGAGGCACAAGGCAGGGAATGGATTAATGGACTAATTAATGATAGGTGTGTTTTGGGTGTAACACAGATGAATCCAATCACTGTGTCATCTATCATCCCCTTTAAGAGCCAGGTGCACTTGAAAAAGGGCCATTGCTATTTAGATGGTGGACCCAATTGGTAACAGAAGTGAGCACTTAAGTGCACAGGGTTGCACAAAATGAATGACAGCTGTGTTGGTTGGAAAATAGCAATGACACATGCACTGCACTGGGTGCCACCTTCCACCAGGTGGAAGATTGGGCCCAATGAGTTCTCAAGTTGTTTTGCAAGGTGCAACAGGGGTGCAGGGTTTTTACAATGAAATTATCGAGCCTTTCTCTGCAAACTTTTATGCACAATTTCTTGTTATGGACATGTTGAAAGTCATTGTCCATGATGCGCATAACTTTGCAAAGAATCCTACTCCTAGACACCATTGCCAAAGAATCAAACTCAGCAAGTCTTAGCAGACTTAGCAACTTTCTGATGAACTTCTGAATTCCGTTGGAGTCAGCTACCCTCATACTGTTGCTCCACACAACAGCAAAGAATATCTCACTGGTTGTATCAGACTTGCAGAAAATACTTTTCTTCATCCACTAACTTATACTATCATTTAGCAGAAATACAGCCAGTTAAAACAAAACCTCATCTGAATTACATGTTGTATCTGTCAGAACCAAACAGAAGAAAAACTGGACCCGCTATGCAGATAGGTGAACAAACCAGTGTTTACAAAAGTGGATGTCAAAGGGTTGATCACACTAAACAGGGAAGAGAGGGCTAAAATCCAGGGCAGGTGGAGGAGCCAAGTGATGGGGACGAGACTGGATGAGGCAGTGCTGAGGGAAGGCAGGGTGCAAGGATTGAACAACAAACTGGTGGCGAATGGAAGGTGAAGCGAGGCTTTATGCACAGCAACTGATGAGGGTGAATGGTAATCAGGCAGATGGCTAGCGGGTGTGCAGGAGAGGCCGAGAGCCCACCAGCCCTGCTCTGAGCATCACAGACAGGGAGAACAAAACAACACATACACAGAATACGAGGGAGGGGAAAGACAGAGAGAAAACTCAGAGAAAGACAGAAGACTCCGACATTACCCCCTGGGATTAATAACTTAAGTTATGGAGGAACACACCAATGAATCTGGGAGAGAGTTTGCAGGTTTTAACACAGAGGGAGATGTTCTGACTGACCTGGAGCTGGGTTCCTGTGAACATTGGCGAGTCTCTGATGGTTCTCCAGAGTGCACTTGAGTGCTACTTACCTGTAGCACCTATAACTTTACAGAAAGCTTTCTGAACCTGTTTAATTAAACTGTGGACCTCAATCTGACACTGTGTCATGTGGAATGCCATAGAGTCTGTAAACATGTTCAAACTAAAATTTCTGCTTTAGTGAAAGCTGAGGCCAGCTTTGCTAGGGCTATAAAATGTGCTCCTTTTGAGAACCTGTCAATGATGGTGAGTATAGTGGTCCTACCATGAGACGGAGGCAAGCAGGTGACAAAATCCAGAGTGCTGTGCGACCACAGCTGACCCAGAACAGGCAGTGGAAGGAGCTGGCTGGCAGGGGCTTGATTGGACACCTTGCTACAGGTGCATGTATTGAAGGCAGCAACATACTCCTTAGCATCAGCATACATCCTGGGCCACCGGAAGTGCCTCTTTAAGAGGGGGATGGTGCGTCTGACGCCTGGATGACAGGGGACCAGGACAAATGCGCCCACTGCAACACCTGGGAATGAACAGACATGGGGACAAACAGGCAGTTAACAGAGCCATTACCTGGATCAGGTTCTTGAGCCTGGACCTGTGCTGCCTTCTTGATAGTCCAGGTGAGCATGGCAACAACCCACTCTGGAGGGAAGATGGTATTAGACTTAAGGTCATTTGAGGCAAACTGACGTGAGAGAGCATCAGGCTTTACATTCCTGGAGCCAGGTCAGTACGTCAGGGTACACCTGAAGTGTCCAAATTCCTCTTCCCAAAGAAGGGACAGCGCCTCCTCCACTGCCTGAACCTTGGCAGATGAGCCATAATGCGTCCACTCTGGATAATGTAGCCAAAAAAGAGCACGGACTCCACATAAAATTCTCACTTTCCTGCTTTCACAAAAAGCTTGTTTTTCAAGAAGACATTTCAAGACCTACTGTACATGGATTATGTGTTCATCAGTAGACTCAGAGAAAATAAGAATATCATCAAGATAGACAAAAACAACACAGTTAAAATTTGTGGAGGACATCACTGATCAAGTTTTGGAAAACAGCTGGGGTATTAGTTCGGCCAAATGTCATCACCAAATACTCAAAATGACCAAGTGGCATGTTGAAAGCAGTCTTCCACACATCTCCTTCATTAAAAAGAATTAAATGGCAAGCATTCCTTAGATCTAGTTCGGTGAAAATGGTGGTACCCTGGAGTGCCTCAAATGCTTAACTGAGGAGTTATAATGGATACTTGTTCTTAACTGTGCATGGGCGTAGTGACTTATCTTTCTTTTCCACAAAGAAAAAACACAGGGAAAGACAGACTGGCTGGATCCTGACAGTATCTTTACTATAAATTACATTCTAGAGTTGTTAGAGTGACTTGCTAGCTAACATGTCACTGAGAGTCTTTTTTTTTGTTTGTTTTGTTAAACTTTGTACTATTAGTATTATTATTATTAATATTTCCCAGAATTTTTGCTAAACTAAACTAAGCTTAGCTAAAGCAAGCGCCGACATTAGCATAAAATAATTATTAATCTTATATATCTCAGCAACAAAAATGTGTCAAAAAAATTTTGGGTTGTTGTCTCAAAGCTATGCCTTAATTTTGGAAGTTAATGATTTAATCATATACCTCAAGTTAAACACTTCAGTATGACAGGTAGTTACACATAGTAATTGTTCAAATATAAAATATAGTTTTTTTTTAAATTTTATCCTCAACTTAATCCATTCATGGTGGGTTGATACTTTTGTCGCTTTTTGTGATCATCACTATATACTAACTTGAACGCAGCTTTTTACAAAACTTAATGTAAATAAACTTTTAATTTCTTTTTCCTGCATTTCTTTTTCATGTTCATTCTATTTGATGAAGCATCTGTAACATCTTAACTAATTACTCTTCCAGGATCACAATCGAGCAGAGTACGAGTTCCAGATCATGCAAAAGACAATGAAACAGGAACACTCATCCCCAAAGGTAAATTGATTCAGTGAAATATTTAGCAGTGTGTTTATACTGTTTCCGCACAGTCAGATAATCAGTCTAAAAGAGCAATGACATATTATCTCAGAGATCATACAACAAAGAAATTGATTATTTGGTTTATATTTTGTCAAATTTGCAGCCTTAACTCAGAAAGAGTTGGAAATGCAAATAAAAGAAGAGAGCAGTCATATTTAAATGTACTCTTTCTTTTATGTCTTTTCAGACCGCATGAAAAAAAGATTTAGAATGTTATGTCAGGTTAACTTAATTTCAATGTGTTTGCAAATAAAAAAAAACATTCCTGCCATGCAGGTCTGCAACAAATTCTAGGAAAAGTTGAAAACCTGGCAATTTAGAGCTAGTATTAAAAAAAAAAAAAAATTAATAACAATCTGATCTGCAACAGTTGAGGTCAAGAGGTGATTGTAACTACAATTTTGTATTAAAACTGTATCCAGGTTGACCTATTCCTTCAGGAGAAAAGAAAAAAAACCAAGACAGAAAAGGGATGGGCATTTAATATTCTATGGTACATAATGAGATGAAAAGATTCAAGGAATCTGAAGGAGTTTCAGTTCACAAAGGGTCAGGGTAAGCCTAGCTTAACAAGAGTAAAATCAGATTTTTCAGATAATACAGCATTAAGAAAATGCTCAGGATATCTTTTGAAAACCTTTGTCACGCACACAATAAGTGCTTATTTACTCAAATGCCCTTTAAAACTTCACTATACCAAAAAAAAAAGTCCTGTGTAAACTGTGTCCAGACGTGCTGTCAATCCCTGTGGGCTGAAGTGAACCATTACACAGTAAAAACTGGTAAGAGGAACAGTATTCCAGGTCTCTATCAAGAGAAATGGATAATGTTATGTATGTAATGCTGTATGCTGTAGAAAAAAGATGAAAGGGATCATTCAGATTGTTACCAGCAACAATTCCAAAAGCTAGGCTCTGATATGAGAACATGTCAGTGTCCTTGGCAAAGGCAGACTGACACTTCTGTTAATGGCACCAGTGCCAAAAAAAGAGAGATTTTGGAACAACTTATGCTACAAGACAACATCTTTTTTCCAGCGAAGCCCAGAGGCATATGCATATTACAACAAGGCAATGCAAAATCACAATCTACTTGCATTTCAAAGGTATAGCTGTATAGGAAGAGAGTGTAGGCTGAACTGGTCTGTCTACAGTCCCAACTGTTTACTCATGGAGAACCCAAACCCTAATCCTGTGTGGATCATTTTAAATTGCAAAACATGACAACATTAAACACACATTGCTACATAACAAGAGACTTGTTTGCACATAAAACACATAATGCCTTGGTGTCTTAATTCCCTAGATGCCTTTTGAATGTTGTCACAAGGAACAGCGACATTACAAATCAGTATATGCTTTATTGTTACTACTTTTTGTTTTTGAAAATGTTCAATGAGTTAAATTGAAATAAGATGTTATTTTAAAAAAGCATTAAATACATGAGGTTAAACATCCAGTAATGAGTAATTGCACTGTTATCTGTGTAACACAGGTCAAGATTACTTATTTTGATATGGAGTTGTGAATGTGCAAAGTAACTAGTAATTAAAGCTGTCAAATAAATGCTGTAGAGTATAATAGAAACTATTTCTTTGTGAAATTTAGTAGAGCAGAAGTAAAAAATAACATAGAGATGGAAATACTGAAAATTAAGTATCTTAAACTTGTACTTTTTATTACATTTTACAGGGGTTTTTTTTTTGCACATTTAAAAACCCTCTCTTTGTACACTCCACAAGAACATGGACAAGCTTAATGTCCAACATCCGGTACTTAACATAATTATAATATAATATTATAATATTATCCAGTAATTTAGTATTATTAAGTCTACTTAAAAAAAGGTTCAGAGTTGAGCCTGTCTATTTTGAGCTTTTTGCCTTTGGTCCTCTATCAAGGTCATCTCTTTTCTTTAATTATATTGCAACACACAAACACACACACATTAGCCCTTGCTGCCTGACCTAGTTCTTGATAGGCAAAAATGTGACATGATAGCTTTGGGTGGAATTATCTGTACTTCACTGCAGACACAAAGTGTGTATGTTTGTTTTTGGTATGTGTGCTGTGTGCATCTACATTGCCAGAGAATGCAGATGCACACAGACCTGAAGAGCTGCTACTGACATAAAGACACTAGACTGTGGCAGTAAAAATGCATATAGTTTCTGAACATCAAAATGTCTCAGATGTTTGTGTACTTTAGGAGGTGTGTTAGTATGTGTGTGTGTGTGTGTGTGTGTGTCTGTGTGTGCGTGTATTTGTTTCAGGGTGAGAAGGTGAAGCTTACATGTATGGACAGACTGCCAGCTTATCTGACTACCATGATCATGATGGGCTTTATGGTGAGTCTCAACAGCCTCCCTGCAATGTTATATTGATGTATTTTAATGTTTAACGTATGTATATTTCAAGCAGTAATTCATAATTCATAGTCATTCTGAATCACCTCCAGATTCAGATAACACAGTGGTTAGGGACAGCAGGATGGTAGTTCAAATGTTGTCTTTGAGATAAATGGTCAAATTAGACTACAAAAAAATGGTGATGAAAATAATGTGCTTAAATACATTCTAATTGATTATATGCCTAAAAACTCTGTCATCTTGTTGACTTCTAGCTTAGTATTTCATGTTATATATTCTGTTGATACTTTCTTTGTTTGTGCAGTCTGATGTGCTGCAAAATATAAAATATGTCTTGTTCAAGTGCTAACAAAGTTCTTTTGCATCACTTACTGTTCTCTTTATGGGATATATTCTATTTTGCATTAGTACTTATGTTTTAATTTTATTGATATATTGATATATTTATACTTTCTACTTCTTTAAGACTTCTGAATGGGAGCATCTGTAACGAAAGGCAATTTCCCCATGGGGATCAATAAAGTATTTCTGATTCTGATTCTGATTCTGAAAAAAATTATATTTATATAGCTAACAAACAACTCAAACATTTGCAGCAGCAGATTACATTAGCTATGATGATTTTGTATTAGCTCAAATATGTTAGCATTTGTAATTCCATGATTGAAAAAATGCAGCTTTAGGCTTGTGATAAAAAACAACAATATCTTTGACATGGGATATAAGCACAACAGGTCTAAACTCAATAAATTATTCGATTTGGATTAAGTATCAAAGCAAATGTTTTCAGGATTAAAAATATCTTGCCACATCTGAAAAACTTAAATTGAGACCCCATTAAATGAAGAAGATGAATAAGAAGAAGAAAAAGAAAAAGAAGAAGATGAATAAGAAGAAAATAAATTGTGACATTAGATTCTCTTATTTCTACAAATTTCAGACATTTTAAAACTTGAGAAACATAAATTGATGCTGCTAAGTCAGAATCATTCACCCCATTTAGACTTATGAATTGTTAAGTCACATTTGCACATTGATTAATGAAAGTCATTATTTTAATCTCTTGCTCTTTTGCTCTATCAATACCTCAACTTAGCCTTATATAATATAATATAATATAATATAATATAATATAATATAATATAATATAATATAATATAATATAATATAAAACAATATAATTAATACTACTTAATACTAAAATTTGATGATAGTTTTAGATTAGCTATTCTTGAAAGCAAGCCCAATTTATGACAGAATTTTTTTACAGATTAGGTGCTTTTCCCCTTCTCCTTGTTTTCAGATCACTGTGACGTTTGCCATAGTCTTTGGGGTCATCCTGTATCGAATTAGCATTAAGGCAGCACTTCACATGAGCACCTACCCTGCAGCACGGTCTAACATCAGAGCCACTGTCAAAACCACTGCAGCCATCATCAACCTCATTGTCATCATCATCCTAGATGAAATCTACGCTGCCATTGCCCGCTGGCTCACTACACTGGGTGAGGAAAATGTCACTCTCAAAGGCATGATTTATCTTGAATCAAATTGCTCGGATCAGACATATTCTTAAAATAAGCAAAAGTGAGTGAGACAAGGGAAAGCATGAAGGTGTTATCTTTATTTGATGTTTGATAAATAAATGGTTAAGTCTCTCTCCAGTCCCTCCTACTGAAAAGGAGTTGATTCTGTGCTCACTTTAAATCTCAAGTATGTTTACGCAGGTATGATGTGGAAGCTTGAAAGACATCCTTATGGCATACTTTGAAGTGTTGTAGCAGACATATGCATTGCCAAAAGATTTACACATTCATAGATTCTGATGCTTTTATTGAGGAAGAAAGTGTAGTTGTAAATTATGAGATTGTCATATGAGGTCATTGGACTTTCATGGTAAAACCATATCAGACAAAATTGAGTGTTTTTTTTTATTTCTGGGTAGGGATCTTTAAATGTACAATGTGACATTATCCCATTAATATGTCTAATGATCATATTATCTTTGTTACATATTTCAATGTTTACCAAAATTATTCATTTCAATCATATTAAGGCCCAGAGAAATGCATCCCTTTAGTTCAAATTACAGGGCTTTTCAAATGTTGCCTGTTGCTTGTTGCTCATCAAAACTTTAATATTTTGCCTTGTCCTGCTCTTAGCTTTTCTGCATGAGTAAGTTAGGTGGATATTTGTCTGCAATGTTGGATGTTAAACAGTGAAATTAACAAATTCCATCATCCAAACCCACTTCATGAAATCATCAATCTAGATCTTTTGTTGTGATGTTTTGATTGAGAGACAGGAAGTGGCAAAATTTACATAATGTGCCTTCAAGTAAAGAAAGTGTTTCACCATTTTGTAAATAGATTTCATTCAGGTATTGCCATTCAGGATAAAGCATTAGAAATAAAATGTTGAATTCCAAGAGTTAAGCTTTTAAAGGAAAAAATTCCTCCTACCTCAAACAAAACATTAAAACGCCCCCTTATTTGAATCACTTCACTCAGGGGTTTTGCTAATACCGCCTCACTTTTTCTGGTATGATCAATAGTTTATTTTGGCATCTCTATAATGTTAGTGTTAATGATCATATAAATTAAGATCTAAAATATTTTTAATTATATATTTTTATTATAATAAAAAAATATTTTTTTAATATATTTTTTAATATATATTATTTTATTATATTTTATATATTTATTATAATATTATTGCTGTATAACTACATTACCCTATCACCTAACATAAAACAAAGACTTATCACACTAAACTCCGCCAGGGTTCTATATCAAGAGAAGTGTCACTTCTGACTACCATTCTTTTTCCTTTGCTGTAAAGTTTGCCTACTGACCTGCAACACCTCTTCAGGTATCAAGTTGCCATTTAAAAAGGCCCACCTAAATCAGTCAGATTGCAGCCTTATCTCCAATGCTGACACACATTTTGGGCTCTAATTTCGTAGACCAGGCGCAGGCGAGGCGCACCTGCCCTGCGCAGCGCCTACGCCAACGGGGTGTGGCCAGCGCATTTTGCAATTTTCGTGCACGGCGCAGTCCGGCGCACCAACGCCTCAGTCCCTCTAACCGGCGCAAGTGGCAAAAGGGGGAGGAGAGAAGGCGTGAGAGGGTT
>JAQMCX010017161.1:0-21708 GCA_029814765.1 Acanthurus leucopareius | reverse complement strand
C
Source organism: Acanthurus leucopareius (assembly GCA_029814765.1). Taxonomy (NCBI): domain Eukaryota; kingdom Metazoa; phylum Chordata; class Actinopteri; order Acanthuriformes; family Acanthuridae; genus Acanthurus; species Acanthurus leucopareius. The sequence continues at coordinate 21,707 of JAQMCX010017161.1, read as the reverse complement.
TCCCTGTTTCCTGTCCGATATCTCAGCTGTCCTATCAATAAAGGTGTAAAAGCCCGAAAAAATAAAATTAAAAAAACAAAAAAACAAAAAAAAAAAAACAAAAATATGATTACTTCAAGTAATGCAAGAAAAGCTGTAAAACTAAAACTGCTAAATTTTAAAAACAATACAAGATAGAAAAAAAACATGTAAATGCAAGATTTATATGACAAATACTATTTACCAATTTAGAATATGAATGTAGCTAAAACTATGTTGAAGCAGTACAAGCTCCGAAAAGTGTGGGTTTGAATACTCTTTCCATTAAAATGAACTGATACTTCTCTGTCTGTCTGACATGATTGATCCTCACACAGCTGCCAGTATACATATCAATCACATTTTGATCAGTTCACAGGGGTCATGCTTCTGTCTTTTAAAATAAAAGCCCACAACACATTGAAATTAAAAGCTCTTAGTTTTTAAAAAAATGACCCTTAAAACCTTCAAATTGATTTTTTTGGTCTACATTTTAAAGGCCATGTAGACAGCAATTGCATGAAAACAAATATTTTTAAAAAAATAATACATCTATAGATATTCTATTTCTTTACTTTCCTGAAAAATGAACTTATGAGGGTTTATGAGGTAAGTTTCTGTAACATTGTCCCAACATGTTGGATCTGTGAGTAGATTTTCTTAATCTGAGAGGGAGCGGAGGAACCTATAAAACTAAAACTGTAATACATCAAAAACAGTACAAGATAGCAATAGCATGTAAGTATAAGATTTATAGGTCAAAGTCTTGAGACTCAAACTATTGGAATGAAGTCTGTAGCTGAAACTATGTTCATGCAGCCCACGCTCAAAAAGGTGTGGGTTTTATCAATTTCTCCATTGGATTGAATGTAGTTTTCTGTCTGCCTGCAAATATGTCTGATCCCCACATAGCTACCAGTACTCATGGCCATCACACTTTGACTAGCTCACTCGGTCATGCCTGGGATTGTCAAAATAAAACTTTGAAAATAACACTTTTAAGATAAAAACTCTTATTTTTTCCAAAAATTGACCAAAAAAAACTTCAAAATGGATAAATTGTCTACACTTTAATGCATCAGATGACATGGTCGATGAGCCAGAGTGCAAGGTCCTGACCAAAGCTGCTTGCAGCTTTAATTGATGTTGCATTTCTGTTTCAAATTTTTAGGCTCTTGAGCATAACATAAGTTCACTCTTAGCACCTAATGAGCTTTACAGGATGTCTGCAGCTGTTTAGAACCAGCCTTGCTGTTACTGTGCTAGCTGGCCGTGACAGAAAAATGAAAGTCAGAAGCAGAAGTAGAGAGGCAAAAGTTGGTTTGCTCAATTCAAGCCCCTTAGGTATATTCAGGGCTTGAATTTTGTTTTTCAAAAGGGGGTTAGCTAAGAGTACATGAGCAGTGTTCACTTAATCTGAGGACCCAAACACGTTTTCATCTTGTCCTTATTAACTCGATCAAACGTTTGACCAATCAAATTATGTGTGATGAAGCAGGAAGACTTGGAAAGCATCAATATTGTGAGCATTTGAATTAGAAGTTAACTTAGCAAAAGTGAAAATTTATTGCACCCCCCTGAATGGGATTAATAAAGTTATACAGCACATTCTGTTCTGATTCAAACATTAGCTGAACATATGTAAACATCACTGCAAACGTATAAGGGATTTTTCTGTATTGTAAGTCTTTATAATATAACTTATAATTTGCAGAATTTAGTTTTTTTTTTGTGCAATACCTGCAATACCTCACTAAAATCCAGGCCCTGTGCACACTTAATTTTTGTTTCTCCAGAGGACTTTTACATTTACGTCCTCTTTCTTTGCTGGTAGCTCAAACACTGCAGTGGAAAATGGGTGTGCATGTTCATGTGCAAACTGGCTGTTGTTGTGCCTATTTCTGTTTTGTGAAACATTGTTAGATCTATAAATTAAGTAAAAATATCCAAAGCCTAATGTTGTGGATGTAGTTAAAAAATATTATTATTGCCCCAGTATTATTGCCCAGTCATATTAAAGACACCTTTCATTTTAATGTATTCCAGTGAAATCAGCCTTTAACCCTACATAATTGTTCATTATCTTTTTTTACAGGTTTCTTCTGCACTTATCATGTCAGTCTCCTGTGCTTGAAGGTTCTGCCAACTTCAGTGTTGTAGAGACAAATGCATTCAAGCATCTGAACCACTTGTGTTTATGGCTTGCTCAAGGCTCTGACAAAGAGGTTAAAGACTATCTGGCAGCGTGTCTGTCCTCTCTAAAGGTTGGATCATTCAGCATAATTCATCATAAAACTGTCTGGGCATTTTTGAATATAGCTTTACATTGTAAAATTCAGATCAGTCTGATCAAACTGATTTTGACTTATTGAGTTCTAAAAGGGGAGATGTTAATCTAAAAAATTGCAGGTGGTGTTTGTTGAAATGGTTGTATTTTTACATGCTTAAACATTGCTTGCACATATAAGCTATCTAAGTGAAAGCAGTTTATTTAATAGATTCTTTTTTAGGGCTGTACATCCTCTTTACAGTGTCTTTCGTTTTCCCTCAACCCTCTCCTCTCTGTGCATTAATTGAACAAAGCACTTACTATTATAACTATTTGGTACAGCCCTACATCTAGTTTATTTAGAGATAATAACATGTAACTAATAAACAGATCAGAAGAAGATTTATCTTTTATCTGGGAAATTGACAGATGTGCAAATCTTTACACTTATATCTTGGAAAATGTATGCTCAGCTGATAAGTGTGAAAGTAATAGTTTTATTGAAAGTATCTTGGCAAAACATTTTCTGGGTTATATTTATAAAGACTTGCCATCATAATGTTGCAGGCAGAAAAGCAGGCCCTAGAAATGAAGCTGAAGAAGACAGAAGACGATCTGTCCAGGCAGCTGAATTATGCTCAACAGGTATGCTTTATGGCCGGATTTTTAGAACCTTATTTTAAGTGCACAAGTGCTTATTGCTGTTACAATTAATCCTACATCTTTAACATTAACAGGCAGAATCCTTGATAAAAATCAACTAGTCATGCCTTTAGAGGTGTGTATGATTATGCTTTTGCAGCCTGGTGTAAGACAAACAGCTGCGTTGACTGCATTCTGGTGGGGCCACACATCAGAGGCTACAGATTTAGCAATATTTTCTCTTGCAGCCTTCTGCAGGTGGCTACAGGGATTTAAAAATTCAAATATTTTTTGTGAATTTTTACAACAGAAAGAAATGAAACATTCCACATTGATCCCACCCTGCACCTGCCCACACATGCATGCATAACATCAAATGATGAAGAAAAGAGAGGAAAACACATCAATGTACTTTAAACCCTGAATGTGCGGGTCCCCATGTCACAGGGATACATATCAGAAGAACAGAATAAATAATTGCCACATATGTGTTGCACTTTACTGTAGAAATCCGTGGTTGATGTTTAATGGAAAGGAATAAACCAGTTGCTGAATACCAGGTTGTGTTTGTGAGTTCGGTCAATTACCCCATTTCTGATTAATGTGATCTTAGGAAGGCCATACAGCTTCATGAATTATCTTGCTTGAAATAGGCGTAACATCCTTTTGCAGTGGGTTCATTTCCAGGCTGTCTGTATGAACTGAGGGCAAATGTTTTCAGTGAGTGTAAAGCAGCTTTGAATGACAGATACTTTAACAATCACCCATATTAATTTAGACATAAATGTATATGTTTAAACATCATGAAACTTTAATGTTAATTATGCTTACAGACTTTGTCTGAAAAGACTAAAGAATTGGACAAACTGCGCTCAGAGTGGACAAGTCAGTCCAGCAGCCTGTCCAGTCGTCATTCTCAGGAGTTACAATCAGAGAGAGAAAAAGTTGTAGAGGTAAGACTTCTTATCTGCACTGGACTATGTTTCTTATGCAACTGTTATTTAAGTGCATTTAGTTGTTGTGATTGATTGTTTCTATGTTCATCTTCTGTTTGTTGGTCCTCTGACTTGACATGATCTGATTGCCAGGGGCCAGCTAATGTAATGAAAGGCTGAGGAGTTATGTCTCAACAATAGTGATACACCAGCATAAACAACTTGTTAGCAAGCAAAGTAACAACTACTTCAATAATCATTTAAAATTGGCAAAAATATTTCAATTACAAACCAGTGTTCTGAAAAAATACATTTCACAGACACTGTCAAAAGTTAAATTTGAATTTTGGAACATAAAACAGCAGCATTGAGGCCATCGCTTATACCCCACATTACATAGCCCTGGCTTTCAGCAATGGTTGTGCAAAAGATGTTTGCTTGTTTGAAGCACAGCTAGCTCTCTGTTCAGAGTGCACACTATGCTTCATCTAGGTTACAGATGAAAGAAAATGCATAAATTAGATATCAGCCTTCTGCTCACTCATTTAATGTTAAAATTGTTGGCTTGAATCATAAGTAAACACTCAAGGTTGTGTCAAAACTTAATTTTTATTCTGTGTGCACAGTACAACACAAATTCTATAGATAATTTTTATAAAATCTTAATTTTGATGGTAAGTTAGATCTTCTTGATATAGACTTAGGAAAACCCAATTGTAAAGTTGTTATTAGTTAATATATGATCCAATCAAATCAGCACATGCCGAATATTACCTATGTTGATTCTCCACAACTCCTATAAATTCCTTTTTATCGCTTTCACAGAAATCTTAAGCTCTGCCAAATGTAACGTATTAAGTGATTTTTTTTGTGGAAGCAGTTATTTGTTGTGGACATTATAAAGGATATGGTTTAACAGAGCAGAAGTCAATATGCTGTGATAGTCAGAAATATTATTTATCATGTCTATTGTGTCTTTCAGTTACAGAGCAGGTTTAAGCAGCAAACTGAACAACTCCGTCTAGAGCTGGAGAGTGGTCATAAGAAGAGCAACCAGCAGCTTTATGGTAGACTGACTGAACTGGAGGCCTCCTGCAAAGAGCTTACAGAGAGGAAATACAAGAATGAGTCTATCATCAGAGACCTAAAGACTAAATTAGTGGGTGCAGAGGAGGTAAGTGAGCAAAGACGCTGGATGAGTCATGATTGGGCCCAGCAATAACTGGGGGGTCAGTGGAATTAGGCTGTGAAAAACAACATTCACATGTCTTTACCTTTTAAGTTTATATGGTGAATAATTCGGAAAGTACAGGTACAATAGTCACAGAACAACATTATTAGTCATTGTGAACACTAAGTTTTTCCATCTTGCACATTTTAGTCCACATTCACCCTACTTCTTGGATCTCTTTTTGGATTCCTGCAAGTTTTTAGCAAAGTATTGTAGCGATGTGCCAGTGCTCTGCATTCCACCATCCAGAGTTAACAAAAAAAATGCCACTAATAGTCGAGTTCACACACACACACACACAACTAACACACCTCTCCTTCACTGAATTACCAGTTGCCATTCACCGCGCCTGTCCAGTTCAACCCACCAAATAATAAATACATGGTGTAGCCTAAAAAGTAAGATGGCGTCAGCCCACCAGAGCAGGGAGGAGGCTGGGTCCGTCCCACAGTGACTGCGTTGTCTGCTATAGTCTCATGCTGTAAAATTCTGCTGTAGTTCGCAAATATTCGTTACACGGTCCAGTGGAAATATCCTCTCCTTGGCAGGAAAAACAGCATTCACCCTTTTAAACAGACCTTTATCTGGTTGTGCATTTTTGCTAACTTTTGCTTGGTACAGGGAACATTGAACAAGAATGTTGACATAGATAAGATGTCAGGTAAACTAAGCCTCGGACTTTTTGCTAAACTTAAAATCACATTTTATTTTTCAAAAGGTAAACAAAAGGTAAACAAAACTAAGGTTAGTGCACTCATGCTACATACCAGCTAGCATATCAAGTAGCTTATTAGACTCAGGTCCTCAGCAAAATCTTGTCTATTTATTACACTTTGGATTTTCAGCAGCTGTCATAATTTCAGAATTAAATAAAAATATACAGAACAAGACATCAGTGAAGAAAGGCCAGTTTCAAACAGTACCCATGGCTTCTTAAAAAAAAAAGGTAAAAAAATGCCAACTCTTGTTGTAAATGTTATTGTTTTAGTCACCTCTATGAGGGGCTTTGAAGGACATTATTCAGAATTACCCTGTCTCATACACATTTGAAACCAAACTCATTCATAGAAATATCCTGAAAATCACACAGACAAGACCCCACTTGCCACAAATTGGCTCAGAGCCTGTGACAAAGGAGAGGTCAGTCAAGTTAAAGTGCCCATTAATTTTTTGTTGAAAGAAACATAAGAGGACCAATCACAGAAAGCATGAGGTGTTAATACAAGCCTCAGTAGTGAATGGGGGTGTCTGGGTGAGGGAGATGTGTTTGCTGCTGTTAAAATCAGAAATAAATGAAAACAAACCCAAAACCTGGAGCTGGAGCTGGCGTAGCCCAGGAGGGTGAGACAATGGGATCAGACCAGTGTTTGTAGTCTTGATGTGGGCCTACCCATGTGTCACTGCATTATATTAAGAACCCTCCCTGACTGTCAGTTCCTGCACTAAGCAGCAAGTTGAACAAAAGCATGCAGAAAGGTTGTAAAACACGTACAAGTGAAATGCTTTCACATACACAATTGAAAAAATATACACTCATAAACACAACTGAAAAGCTCTCATACTCTGCTAACCACTTTAAGCGTAAGTGGAAGGTGGTTGAGGAAAGAATACATTTCTGAATAAAGGCCAGTGAGTAAGGAATAATGTAATGTCCAATATTAGGAATGAATGGATGTACCATCTGACATGCAGCAAAGAAAATGATTAATCAGACATTTACTTGTATTTTCATGCATATTGCAGTCAAAACAGAAAGTTTTTAGCAAGCAACAACTCTGCGTCTCAAGCAACACTTGAGAGCCTAAATAATAACCGGAATAATCATTACAACCCCATAAGGTTCTTATGTAATGAAAAGGTAGGTCAGTACTCCAGTAAATAAGAAGGGCAATAGAAAAAACCAAGCAACGGGACATAAACTAGTCAACTCAGCTGACTAAACCTCTCAGCTCAGCTGTCAACCAGAGAGCTGATGTTATGCTAGCAAGATTCAAAGTCAATAACGCAGTGAACAAACAGTAAATGTAACTGGCCAGCATTCTAACAACAGATCTAGGTGGCTGGTCAGCTACGTCATTGTCCCCAAATCAATAAAAAATTTCACAAAAAAACGATTGTTGAATTTTTTTTATTGGCTGCAGCCTGAAGTTACTAACATGAGTGGACAAAGCTCAGATTAACAGGATGGAAAGAAAACAATTCTTGCACTTGATTCCTATCTGATAGTGCTGTAGCTAAATTTAATGACGAGATGTCATTGGCATTTAACTCTATGCCATGCTTCATTATAAGAGGAAACTTGATTTCTCCTCTGAAACAGAAGATTACAAAACATAGTAAGTGAGCTCAGTGGTAAAATCCGTAAACCCATAGGTTAAAGCAGGTGCCAAGAAAACTTAAACGAAATGGCGTGCCACATATCTGATAGAATCTCGTTCAGCCTGGCAGAAGAGTCTTAAAAAATATAAAAACGCCCTCCACTTAGCTGGGGCAACCTACTACTTATCACTAATAGAGAATTACAAGAAAAATCCAAGGTTCCTTTTCGGCACTGTAGCCAAGCTGACAGAAAGTCACAGCTATGTTGAACCCTGTATTACTCCCTCTCTCAGTAGTAGTGCATCTTTAAGCTTGTTTAAGGACGAAATCACAATTATTAGAGCCAAATCTATCAACTCTTGCCCTCCGCTGGTATTGATCTTTCCTTAAACAAGGTAACCTCAGAGAAAGCTATGAAGCCAGATAAATAAACGACAAACCATCAACCTGTCTCCTTGATCACATCTCAACTAGGCTAATCAAAGACGCTTTGCCTCTAGTTAGCACTTCTCTACAAGATATGATAAATCTGTCTTTATTAACAGGGTTTGTGCCCCAGTCATTTAAAGTAGATGTTATTTAACTTTTGCGTTCAAGACCAACCCTTGATCCTGAAGTCTTAGCCAACTACAGACCTATATCTAATCTAATCTCTTCCCTCCAAGATACTAAAGAAAGCTGTGGCTAGTCAGTTATGTGACTTTTGTGTAACCCCGGCTTGTATGAGGAATTTCAGCCAGGCTTTACCTAGATAGATGGCCTTATTGTCTCATAGGGAAATTTGTTTTTACAGTCTGTCACAACACATAACACATGAACACCACAAGCACAACATGTAAGCACCACAACACCATACACAGAAAACATTCAACCCCCCCTGCACTCCTGCCACTCCTGCTTTCCCAAACAATACATCTCATACATCATTACACTCATAAGAGGAGGGGACTGGATTTGTGGAAGGTTAGCATGGTAAGTTGTTAAGTGCTGCTATGGCAGAGAGGACGAAACTCTTGCAGAAGAGAGCTTGTGTCCATTTCATAGTAGTGTATCTGCAGCCTGGGTGAACAGTCATTAGCTATTGTCCATGTGGGGAATGTGACCGCTCTGTGGTTCAGTTCTGAAAGGTTTGATGTAGAAAGGCAGATGATTTTTGATGCAGTGTGTGTGATCCTGGTAAGTTTGTTTTTGTTGGTGGAGGAGAGCATGTTATAAAAACTGGGGGGGCAGCACAGCAGGATGGGTTGAATGATGCTTTTGTATAGCAGGGGCAAGGGTCAATAGAGAGAGCACAGAGCTCCAGGCACAAACACTGAGATAAACATTTCCATAAGTTCAGGTTCACCCTGATATATATATACACAGTGTAGAAAATATATTTAAAAATGTACAAAAAGTTATATCTGGAAAAACATAGACTAAAGCAAGCTGTTAAGCCATGTGTTTGCTTCAAAGGGCAGGTGGTAAATGACACCTAGCCAGGCGTAGGTCTGAAAAATAGAATGCTGTGTCTCTGTGTAGAAAGGAAGTGCAGTGCACAGCGCCCCAAAACTGCATGACAGCCATTAATAGGGTGGAGGACAGCAAGGTTATGAGGTGATGCAGCTGTGGCAGGACCTAAAGAAAAAAGGTGGCAACATAAAATTAATGTAGACAGGAGACAGACAAACATTCAAAAACATACATAGACAATGTTTGGCCTTTACTCAGTAGGGCACTATTTTGACCTCATAAGGTCTTCTTAATAACGAAGTTTGATGGTAATGCTAATTAGTTCTCTTTTTTTTTTTCAATTTTTCCAGTTATTGTTTTTAAGAGCAGCATCAAGGTAGATTCCAAGTGTCACAAGCAGTGGGAGGTACTACACTTCCTAACATAACCTTATAGTCTCTTTGATCTATGACAAGTGGTGAAGGACAATATTTTCTTCTTGTGATGGAGCCCTGAGTCAAGTTGGGCTCGAGCTGCTCACCTCCTTTGTTGATCACATAAATAGTAGGTCACCACAACATTTTTAAAATGAGCCAAATAAGTGTGGCTGAAAATTTGATCAGTACCCAAATGAATTTTCCTAAAAATTTAAGTGCCGGGTGAACAAGGCCTAGTTTGAGTAGTATTCCCAATATAAGCATGCCAATCAATAAGATGAGAAGACATAAGAGTCCCAACTTAATACTGTGGAAAATAAAGACAATGCTCTACCACAAGTTTTGCAGGAATCTTCTGAGAGAGTGGAAAGCGGAGTCAGTGCCCTCTACAAATTTGTTGGAAACATCCCTAACTGTAACATTAACTTTTTTGAAGACATTAAGAATTAGGTTGTAGACTTTGTCACATATATCAATGGAGCCTGGCACTTGGAAAGAATCAGAGGCAATTGAAGTGGATAAGTCAGAACTGATGCCAGTTTTATCAGTAGATGATTACCAGCTGTAGCATCAGACATATGGCACCAGTCTTGTAGGATAAACTCTATTTTACCCGGAATGTATTTCTGAGGGGACAAAGTGTAAGGAGAATGACAATCTTAAAGAGAACCCCGCACAGACATTCCTAGCTTTGCCCTTTGTTCCCCCAAACCTCTGGCCACTAAACAAATTTCCAAGCCACAAATACCAATTCCAAGGAACTTGTAAGAAAGGATCTGCTCTAATGGAATAATGAATGGTTACTGTAGATGGATCTCCAAGCTTCAGAATCTGGAACAGGGAGTTCAGTATAGCTAACATTTACTGGGATGTTTTCAGAATTTCTGATATTCACATGTTTAATCCAAGGCAGATTATGACCCAAAAATATCAGGGATGGTGATCTATTGGGGCCAGCAGTGTGCCATCTCAGACCTCTAGTGCTGTCTGCCAATGCACTAATCACAGGCTATTTCCACCACTGACTTCCAGGGCAGATGTTATGGCAACCAAAGATTTTTCTTGTCATATTGGTAATAGGGGGATTTTTATTTCCAATATCATCCTACCATTTCATTTTTGAAGTAACTTTAGTAGTGTGCTTGGAGTGCCTGGGATCAAATCATAGTTTGTAATGTCAGTGTCTGAATTTACCTCTGAATTCCCGTGTTGTGTATGGAACCGAGAAATTATCATTTCTAAGAGTGGAGACTGGACATGTTTTGGTTTTAAAAGCACTACAGATTGTAGTCTAAATGTTGTTTGTGGCTTTGGTTTTTTGCCTTTAGTCATTGCAACAGGCTGTCCCACCCCCTCATTAGATAGAGCCAGACATGTTTTTAAACATACAATCTTTTCACAATTTTGTGATTAAAATTTTTTAGCGCTTTTTTAGTCAGAAAATACAAACATTCAAAACACTCTCCATAATACTCTTAAGCAATGGAAAAAAAATTAAATTATAGTTATTAGAAAGAAAACAAGACAAGAGCAAAGCATGGTATGATGAAAAGCTCCAAAATAAAAACAAAATAGATAACTTATTATATATCTTTGTCCACACAAGTAATAATACACTCCATAAAACATATCCCTTATTTTGAGCAATCCAATAGTTAAATATTTGCACAATTTTGTAGATAAACTTATTATTTTCCAGACTTTTTATAGGAAATCTTTTCAAATGCTGCTACTCTGGCCATTCCAGCAGTCCATTATTGAACTGAGGGCACCCACCTTAATTCCTCCAACCTCTAAGAAGAATCTGTCTGCCAATAATGGCACTTGTTTGGATTCAACTTTTAATATGCTCATCACTTCCAGTTAAGACTGACCAGTGACCTAACACAAATAATCTGGGAATATTAGAATCTGGGTTCCTGTAATTTCACAAAGATTATTATGTGTCTTGACCCAAAAATCTTGAACTTTATCACAGGACCATTTAACATGCGTTAGGTGGCCTTCTGTCACGACTTGGCTCAGAAGCTGTGACAAAAAAAGTGTGAGATGCAGGCTGATGACATTAAAAGGTCGTTTATTTAACAAAAATAAGCAATATGACAACAAAAATTAACTAAAATCGCAGTGAGGTATGATTGTCAGTAATGCCAGTAATGTGTGAGTGTATGCCTGGATGAAATATGGGTTGTGTAGTGGAAATGTGGTTTAAACAATTAAACCAAACAACAATGTGCAGATGGGAAGATGAGACAAGAGAAAGAGGACCATGGGAGGCAGGGGGTGTTTATAGTAGAAAAGCACTGGGCCCACTACAGGATGATTTAGACTCCGCCCTCTTGGTACTTGCTGCATGAAAGAAAAAAAGACATAAGAAACAAATTAAGAAGAGGTCACTGGACCGTCTGCCCCCCATTCACAAAAATGGGGTCCTTAAAGGAATCCCAGCACAACATATAACTAATACCATAGTTTAGTATCATGCAGTATCCTTTCTGTCTATTTTCAGAAAATCTGTTAGCATGAGCACTGAACCTGCACCTAAATAACTAGTGTGCACATATAGTTTAAAAGGCCTATTCAAACATGGGGCAGACAAAAAACTGGAGCAGTGCAGTGAAGCTTCTTTACCTGTTCAAATGCTCTTTGACAGGCTGGAGACCAAACAAATTCTGCCTTACTTTTCAACAAATCAGCAAGTGATGCCACTGCAACTGAAAAATTTCTGCAAGAACGCAGATAGTAACCAGCAAGCCCTAGAGAGCGCGTCAACTCCGTTTTTGTTGTTGGAACTGGATATTGCTCTTCTGCCTGCACTTTTGCATCAATAGGACGCACCTGACCTTGTCCCACCACAATAGGTCACGGTTGCCCTTGCATATTCACACTTTGAAAGGTTCACCTTGAGCCTCGCTTCTACCATACAGGTGAACAGCTCCTGGATGCACTCTAGGTGACTCTCCCAAGTGTCTGTTAAAACTACATCATCATCTAAGTAAACTTCACATCCTTGCAAATCACCAATGACCTGGTTTGTAAGACGTTGAAATGTAGCAGGTGTGTTCCGCGGTCCAAAAGGCAATACTGTATACAAATAGAGACCAGAAGGTGTTATGAAAGCAGCGATCTCATGTGGTTGCTGGGACAGTAGAACCTGCCAATATCCTTCTGGCAAATCTAATTTGCTGACGAATTTTGCGGATCCTACCTGTCCTATGCAGTTGCTCATTCTGGGAAGTGGAAGGGAGTCAGGCCTAGTGATATTATTCATTTTGCAGAGGTCTGGGCAGAAACGCAGAGTATTATCTGACTTAGGAATAAGCAAACATGGAGAGGACCAACTTGATTACAAGGGCTCTGTGATGCCCTTTCCCAGCATATAATTCACTCCAGCATCCAAATAGTTACGTTTTTTGCAATTACCTAATAGAATCTCTACTCAACCAACTTAACCTAGCCAACATCTGGTTGCACAAGAAATGTGCACATGATGCGGCCTCAACAAACTAACATGGCACGGCTGTATGACTTTCTGTGCTGTGGTGTTGAAATAATGTAATTCTGCTCTGAGACTTGTTTTAGAACTGTGTGTGAACCAGTAAGTTTAGCCTGAAGCGGTGAATCAACAACAGGGAGCAAAGCAAGCACTTGGTCGCCAGGGCTGAAAATACATTGCTCTGCACACAGATCATATACGTGTTTCATTTTACTTTGAGCTGATGCATGTTTTCCTTTTGCTAGCTCTCCAGCTGTGTACAGCCTGTGTTGAAAACCATTAATATAGTCTATCAAGTTTTTCGGTGACTATAATTCTTTCCAGTTAGCAGACAATGCAGCTATGGGATCCTTAACTGTGTGTGCAAACACAAGTTCAATTGGACTAAATCCTTGCTCTCATGGGTTACCTCTTTAGAGGCACACATCAACCAGGGCAAACCCTCTTCCAGTCTCTGCCCAATTTTGCACAGTAAGCACATAGGAGAGACTTTAGCGTTAAGTGAAAATGCCCCCAGCTCCTTGACTCAGAGCATGGTATGCTGAGGACTGGTTGTGCTGGATATGAAGGTGCTTCAGGACCTGGGAAAACATGAGAAAAAAAAATTGAACCCTGGTCAGGCTAAATTACCTCTGCAATACCGAACAATCAACTATAAGACGCTGAAAGGGTTGACTGATGGTACGGATGGGACATAGTGGTACAGGTTTTATTGCCTGGTTAGGTTTGCCGGTCAGCTGACACGTATGGCAAGTTTTAATAACTGTAGAGACATCTTTTTTCATATGAGGCCGAAGGAAGTGTCTTAACAGCCTATCATATGTCTTCCTTGCACCAGACTGTCCAGACTCATCATGAGCGTCCTTTAACACAGACTAATGGCGTTTACCTGGAAAAACTATCTGAATGACTGAATTCCCATCAGTGCCCTGACTGTGTTACACCCACTCTCTCACCAACAATGAATCCTGGAGAAAGTACCCACATACACTTTCCAGTGCTTCACTCAGAGGCCTCATTTGTTGAAATAGCCCCAGCTTGCTGCTCTGCCATCAGATCACTGCGAGGTATGGAGTATGGAGACAGGAAAATTATACAAGGGTATTAAAAACTTTTCAGAAACATTTACCCTATCTGAATGACACAGATTTTGATTTTGAAGCTGTCATTACACATTACTGCGCAGGCTGGAAAAGCTTCAGAAAATCCTGTTCTCCCTCGTCTGGCTCCAGCTTGGCCAGTGGCAACAGTGCCAAAGGGGATGGTACACCTGCCAACACCCGATCACCCGCTAAATCATTGCCAAGAATGACAGAAATCCCTTCAATGGGCAAACCTGGCCGCAAAGCCAGGTTAGCCTCGGCCTGAAACAACTCACAGTCAAGCACTACTTTGTGCACTGGAGCCCTCAAAACTTTTAGATCTCTTCCTTGAACAGGAGGTAAACCACCAGTTTGAGACTCTCTGGTCAAAGGCAGCACATCAGCTTTAAGGAAAGAGTAAAAAGCTCCTGTGTCCCTCAAAATCACCACTAGTACCTTCACTTCACTTTTGACCACAGACACAGATCCATCTCTGATAAATGGCTTGCATGACTCTAACTCAGCCTAAAAGAAACCTCCCTAGGTAATTTAGAACTGACACTGTCAGGCATGATGGCAGGTATGATGAACAGGTGCAGCTACACCAGCCCCCTTAACATGTGTCCTAAAGACCGTGGTTTAATCAGCTTTAAGCTTTAACAAGGACAATCTTTTTTCTAGTGCCCAGATTTGTGACAATAATTACAAACATTTTCTTGCTCCTGTACATTACTGCTACCTCTCACCCCAGCTTCAAAGGTTTTACTATGTCACCGAGATGACTCAACATTACAAACAGCAGTACTGTCCCTGTTTCCATTACTAGCCCTTGGCTCTCCAGAACTGCCCCCGTGGGTTAACTCGTAATGATCAGCTAGCGCAGCTGCCGCAGTCATACTTTTTGCCTTCTGTTCATTTCCTTCAGTTCTTTAAATTTTCTAGCAGCAATAGTTCACACAGACCATCAAAATCATTAACCCCTGAAGCAGAACACCAATGAATGAAATGAGTTGTCAATTCACACACAAACTTGAGATGACTCTGCTTCTCTCTTTTTCTCCATGTCCTGAACCACTGTTGGTAGGCCTCTGGAACCAATTCATATGCTTTCAATACAGCCCACTTCACAGAGGAATATACCTGACTATTCACATCACACAGAGATGAATAGACTTCCTGCGCTCTGCCTGTCAGCACCCACTGCAGCATCAGCCTTTACGCAGGATTTGGCAAAAAATGTGCATGGGCATTTTTTTGAAGTTTAGGCAAGAGACACAAGATTCCCAAAACATCAAAACTGTCTCCAGACTGTCCAGAGAACAGAGAAGACTCATCAATTAACTCACCAACTGCTGAAAGCTTACCTCATCAATACGGTTTAGCCTTGCCTGTTCAGTCTGCTGACGCATTTTTTCTACAACTGTCCCCCCTTAAACTCAACTTTTAGCTTAAATTTATCATGCTCTAACTGTAGCAACAGTAACTCTTTCTGCTGGTCAAAAGTTAGGCTGTTTCCACTAAGGCTTAGACACCATACCTGATGAAACACCTTATGGTTTTTCAACCAAATTTTTTTTTGCAAAGAAGTTTGATTTAAGAATTGCCTCTCTTTTATTGACAATTTTCATGTTTTCGAGTTGTGCTGCTGCTACAAACTTTATGTCAAAACACACACACACAAACTTTTTGTGTTTTTCCAACTAATTCTCCACAGTTTAGCAGCTACAGTACAAGAACTTCTTAATAGTTAACTTATTTCAAGAGTTGGGTCTTCAAGCTTGTCTCCATGATGCAGAATAAATTAGTAAAGCTTGACTTAATACCTTAGTTTTGGACAAATTTGTGCAAAAGTGATATGTTTCCATGCGTTTTCTTCTGAGTCATTCAGCAGAGAAAGTTGTGGTCAGTCTAAGCCTTAAATACACTGCTCCCCTTCTTCATTGGTTTTACAGACAGACTAAAACCCACGCTGCCATCTTCTGCATCAGATTATAACATATCATCTTATTTTCTGAGGAGGGCACTTCAAAGTGAGTGAGAACAGGATGTGCAGTTCCAAAAAATATATGCCTGTCACATATTAATGAATGTGTGGGAAAGCCTGCCCTCCTCTATCAGCCAGTCTTCTATCAATCAAACCATCTAAAATATGAGAGGGAAATCTCAAGTGGAAGGGAATGGATAAGGTCATTTAGTTTAGGTATATAGTTCATTTTTATAACATTGACCTTTCCAGCCATTGACAAATTTAGTGTAACACACCTATTAACACCTATTTAAAAGGGAATCAAAATTAACTTTAACCAAGTCTTTTAAAAGAAGGGAAAATAAAATTCCGAAGTACCTAATATATTGCTTAGGCCACTAAAAAGCCCGACTTGAGAGGGAGTGCCTCTGACTTAGACAAGTTAACCCTAAAACCTAAAAATTAAAAAAGGCACTGATCTATTGAGGTCAGATACAAGTAATAGTAAAATGTCAATGGCACATGACTTTTTTGCACCTCACTCCCTATGAGGACTCGTGGAAAGTCTGTGAACCTCCTTGTAGCTGCTGTCAGAGGCAAAACAACAGAGGTGAGGGCAGGGGGAGTCCTGTCTTGTACCCCTTTCAAACACAAAATAATGTGAAATAAGCCAACTAAAGCCTCTGGGTGCCTATACAATAACTGAAACCACTTGATAAAGATGCTACCAAACTCGTAGATGTCCAAAATTTTGAATGGATAACACCATTCAACCATATCAAAAGACTTCTAGACATTAAGAGATATGGCAGCCATTGTGGCCTGGACCTCAGCTACTGAACAAATAATATTAATAAGACACCTTACATAGTCTGAAGAGTTACAGCCTTGAATAAACCCTACCTAAACAGTATGAAACAAAGAGGCAATTATGCTATTTAACCGATTAGCTAAGACTTTAGAGATAATTTTAACATCTATCTGCATTAATGAATTTGGGTGAGGATTTTTACAGTCTCCTACATCTTTGTCTTTTTTATGGACTACACTGATTAGTACCTGCCTCATAGTTGGCAACAATGTACCCCTCTGTAATGCCTCTGTATATACCTCTAAAAAAAATAGGGGCGTGCTCCGTATCAAAGCTCTTGAAAATCTCGACAATGAAGCCGTCCACTCCTGGTGCTTTACCTGTAGGCATAGACTTAATTACCTCCCCAGTATCTATTGTTTTGTCTGAATCAAGGAATTCCCTTTGTTTTTCTGACAGTTTAGGAAGACCTGTTGGCTCTCAAAAGAACATATTTCCTCTTCAGTGGGAGTTGATTCTGAGCCAAAATTCCTTAAAAGACTTGTTAACATCTGCAATTGCAGGGAGCACTTCACCAGAAGAGGACCTGACTGCATGAGTAGAAGAGGCTCTCTGTTTATGTAGCTAACCGAAGCTTGATCTCCTGACTAAAAAAAAAAATCGTCTTGTCTTAAACAGTGCAAACCCAACTTTCTAATAAAGAATGTTGTATTTGCATTTCAATTGTGTCAGTTTTTTAAGGCCATTACATGACATTTGGTGTTTCAGCTGTGTTGAAGCAACTTTAATTTTATGTTCCAGTTCTAGAATTTCTTTTACTTTAATCTTTTTGCAAATTGAAGTATGTTGGATAATACATCCCCTTATAACAGCCTTAAGGGCCTCCCAGGCTACCCCCACTAATGCAACAGAGGACCAACTAGTGCTGAGATAAGTTTTTATCTCAGCCCTCAGCCAGTCTTAGCTCACTGGTTCCTGTAGAAGTGAGGGCTTAAGGCGCCAGCTACAGGAAAAACATCTTTTACTCCGTGGTATTAGGTCTTAACTTACCTGAGCGTGGTCAGAAATTATTATATTCCCAATTGAGCATCCCATAATAGAGGGAGTAAGGGATTTTGATATTAAGCACAAATCTATCCTAGAATTTAACTTATGCACAGAATAAAAGAAACCAGATTTTTTACAGACCCTATACAGAGTCAGGGAGGCACTGGGGGCCCTGATTACAGCAGAACCAGTATGTTCAAGAGGAGGGTCAATTAAAAGATGAAAATCATCCCCCAAAACAATATTATAACCTCCTGCAGCTTGTAACTTTCTTTCCAGGTTCACAAAAATGCCAGATCATCTCTGTCAGGTGCATAAATATTAGCCAAATTAGCTTTAGCACCTGTATTTCAGCCATTACAATAAATATTCTTCCTGAATTATCTCTGACTTGTTTGATCCAGTATAGATATTCACTGACAAATATGGTGACCCCTTTACTCTTGCCAGAACTGGCACTGTAAAACACATAACCAACCCATCTTCAGAGTTTTTCAGACTCCTCTGAAGACATGCATTTCTTGTAGAAACACTACATCACATTTGCTGTTCTTAAGAGTGGTCATAATTTTTTCTTTGTCTTGATAGGATTCCCTAGCCCATTGACATTCCAGGTGGAGAGATTTTAAGTACTCTAATCAGATACCATAACAATTAATATAATATAGTACTACTACTACTTAGTAGTAGTACTATATTATAATAGTAATAGTACTACTTAATATAGGATACAACCAGAGCTAAGATATATTTCACTTATGTACTAGTGATGACCAAACCCATAAACCGAAGATTACACTTTAACTGGCACTTTACATGTTATACCCCAACTTAAGTATGTCCTGTGGACATTTTTTCTGTGGCATGTAAGGAACAGACCAGATTGGTTGAATAACTCTGGACTCCAGCAGTTGAGTTACATTAAGGTTCTTAAAAGTGTTTTCCATTATCCGTTCTTTGTTTCTTCTTTTATTTTGTCCTTGTATTGTGTTTCACTCTCCTACACTAATTTTTGTTTGATTTTTTTGTTGTTGATTTCCGTCATCCATTAATTGGAATTGGGTTGCCATAATTAAGACCTTTCTGGGAAATTAATTGTCTGTCACCCTGGACACCGTGAAAACACTATTTTGACTTACATCCATCTCCATAACATGATCATTTCCTAATTTGAATTCATTTAAACTCACTAGTTAATTCACCTTCAGGAAAAGAGCTGACATTTGCACCTTAGTTTAAGGTAAATTCCTTACTAATTACATTTGTTTTAAATTTGGCTTCAGTTTCATATGTTTTAGTAACAACTTTACACAAGTGAGGCCTCTCATCTGTAGAGATGGTCACTATTTCCTGTTTTTTGATCAGGAATGTTGTTTCTCGGCACTGGCTATTTTTCCAGCTTCTTTGATGGCTTCTTTATGATCTGCAGGAAGTTAGCCCTTTCTTCCTCTGTGTCTCACCTTGTCTGTGGTTCTGTGTCCTCAGGGGGAACCTGTGACCTATTTTTAGGCCCTTGTCTTCTTTTCATATTTTCCGAGTGGGAAAAAAAAAATTTCTGCTTGCTGCTCCTCTCTCCATTTTGATAGTTGCTATTGGATTGATATTGTCTCTCTTGGGTTGAAAACTGGTATCTATCGTAGTTTTCGCATGCTTCTGAGGCACTCTTTAACTCATAGGTATAAAGCAACGTGGGGAGGGTCAGAGCTAGATTTTTTTGCAGATTTGAACTACGTTCTTTCTTTTATCTTTCCTCTAGGATAGAGGGATGTGTGTCATAATTTTGAGCCTTCACAGACAACTGTGCAGGGGTCAAAAATGGTATTTCTGCAGCCAATTGGCTACCTCCATGGATAAATGTACATATCTTCAACATCCTTGTATTCTGGGCAGCAGGACTCAGAAATCTCCAAATGAGCATGAATGCTAAAGTTAGTGTGGTGGTGCCTGTTTGCAAGTCTTTTTTCCAACTCCAAGTTTGGATCTGTCCTCGGTGTGCGGCATGTCCTGTTTGCGGCCTTCAATATAGTTATGCCTGTGGGAAGGGACATGCTTTATTTAGAGCACAGATGTGAAACTTTTTGTGTTTAACAGTTTCTCCATGCATTAGATGTCACTGTAATGGTTCTTCTTTCACCCTGGCTGGGCAAAGATTTGTCATAATGTCCAATGTGTCCTTAAATTCAAGTCTCGGTTTAAGTAAACTGAATTGAGGGGTAATTGTGACTTATGGTTATGCTAATGTCCTGCTCCACTTTAGGATAGAAGTTACACTTTAACTTTCTTTAATAGCTTGGTTCTGTTTTCTTTTCCTATCCTTTCATTAATCGTTTCCATTATCACAGCGCGCTTTGAGACTGGTTGCCAGGGTGCTATTGGGTGCTGACTGATTCAGCAATAGTAGGAAAAGAGACTATCTTGATTGGGTACCTTCTAGGATTAGGCTGTTTGGTATCTGTTTGCTCCCGGTCACTCCTGCATGACTTTAATGCCTATGGGTTGCTTCACTCCTGGATCACAACATGTTTAAGGAACGCCTCCACTTCATTTGTGCTGCTACTATCGTAGGTAAACATATTGTGTGACATGTTATCCTGGCTCAGTAATGCAGTTTTAACAGTGGTGGGCCTCTGAAATTCTCCTTTAACTCTTAGAGGTCCCTGTTTGGATGCTATGTTATGGTTTTTAGTTTTTTTCAACTGAGAAAACCGCATACCCCTCTTCAGTGTGGAAATGCCACCGATGAGTGGCTGTCCTTTACATGTTTGCGTAGGTTTTGGACGGGACTCCAAAATCTAATGCAAACCACTGTAGCTTGCTTAGGAAACCAAAACTCAGCATGGCTTACAACAACGGCTGCCGTTGTATGACTTATTTCAGGCTTTAAATATCAGTATGTCTGACAACCAGATATCAACAAAGTGTGAAGGTGCACGGAGGAACTGCTTATACTGTGGTCTGCCCTCACCGCATGTGGGAGAGACTTGCTCTCACAACTGAGAGCGCTCCTTGGTTATAAGGCCGACTATTCGGCCTTATCAATTTAGAGTTCATCTCAACCACACTGCATTATGGAACTGATGTGTATACATTAACTTTAGCTCATAAACTATACAATATGATGAAATAATATAAAATATGAAAGTAATTATAAACAAGAGCATAATCAAGAATACAAGATTATGAAAAAAGCCAGAGGCTAAAAGCCCAAGTCAGAAATTCCCAATGACCAGAGTCCCAATCAGCTGAAGAAAAGGCCCCGAAAGTCCAAGCAAAATAGCCTAAGTAAAAAGACCAAGTATTCAAGCCATGAATCTCCCTTGTCTTCGTCTTTTACCCTCACTTGGCTCGATGCTTCATCATCTAAAACACGGCATAATTGAACATTCTTGTTGGATAACTACAAACAAGTATAAATTGTGTAAAAACATTTCTTTGAATAAGATGTTACATATAGATCTATGCTCAGGATCAGCTAAAGGTTATGGCCCCTAGGCCTTGATAGTTATATCTGGCTATTGCACATAAAGTGGCGCAATAAGCAACAGCCCCATCTATGGTAAGGTGTCAAACCCCAGTCATACCCTCTATTCCTGGGATGCACGTACCTTTGAGAGGTAATCTGGGTTTGTGGTCAGCACAATGTCATTTACCCTATATCATCCCAATACTGGTATAGCAACAAACTGTTTGGCATAGATTCAGAGACAGGTGTGTGCAATGCAATAGGCCTAAGCCTTTTCAGAACACCAACAAATGTATGTGTTAATGTCCATCAAAACTAAAGAAACATACAAGTGCCACAAGACCAAATTAGCTACAATTAAGCACTGTTATTATTATTATTTATTCGATTAGCATTTAAAATTCACTCAGAACAAATAAATAATAGATTTCAATATCATATGATGGATAAAGCTAATCGAAAAGATGTAGGCTGAAGCTCATGCTTATTTTGCCTACCCTTTTTACAAAACAACTTTAGCAAGGCAACTCTTTAACTACATGGTCTGAGTTACACCATAA